>CAXKWD010000338.1:0-22826 GCA_964059195.1 Ectobius pallidus
TTGACGTAGTTAATGGGACAGATATAAATGTTTTTTCTAAAGATTAGGCTTCCTCTTTACAGTATAGTCTTAATTACTGGTATCGTAGGAAATGCAGCAATTTTATTTATATTTGCGAAGGAAAAAGAGATACGAACTTCTGCGAATATTTTTAATTTTTAATTTAGTACTTGCAGATATGTTAAACCTGACAACTAATATAATCCCCTACTTTGTCGTGGAGTTAAATTCGTTCTACCCTTTTGTCAATTATGGTGAATGTACCTGTAGAGTTATTACTGGGTTCGAGTTATTGAGCATTGGTCTAAGTGCCTGGACTGTGCCAGCCCTGGGTATTCAACGTTTCACTATCATCATGTCAGCAAAGCATGGAAGCAATAGACTGGCCTGCATTACGAAACAAGCGTCTAGCAATAGTCTTCTTAGGAATCGTTTGGATAATAGCTATTTCTCTTAGCCTCTTGTATGCACTCGATGCTAGTTATTAGTCTTAATGGGCTTTGCACGTACAGTGCCACAAGCAACGATATTCTACTGAGATCAATCGTGTACGGTATTTTTGCCTCTTATAATAGTAATGGTGTCTTTTATCCCTGCAGCTCAAAGTCTCGGGTGAAAGTGCTAGACACATACCAGGCGAAGCTCAAGGCCAACTTCAACAACAGAAATGCACGCTTTAAAGGCGCTCGAGTGTTTAATAGCCCTTTCAATCATTTATGCATTCAGTTTATGTCCCTTATTTTCTTATATTCTAGTTTTGTGTGACTGGGGAATAGTCCAAAAGATCGAATAATGATGAATATATAATTGCTTTTCTTTTCTTCCTCTTATTCGTGAATTCAGCGGTAAATCCATTTGCTTTGTGCATTATCAGTACAGCATTCAGAAAGCATTTCAATGCACATTTGTTAAAATGTTGTAAAATAAAAAGCGAATATACCAAATCAGATTCCTTTGGCTGCAATTAAAGACCACCACCACTACAAATCCCAATACGGTACCTACTTTATCAAAGGAAATATAATTGAAAAGATATTCCCATATGATAGTTGATAAATTTTTAACCACAATATTACCTAGTTACCACAGTATTAACTTCATAACCTGGATTTTTCTGGGGTAGTGAGATGTGGAAACGGGGTAACTCAGCCTCGTGATACAAACTGAGGAGCTACTTGATTAAGAAAATGGTGGGTTTCGGCCATGAAAAACTATTATTAATGGCCATGGGTGTAGGCATGCTGACCACATACCCTCAATCCTGACATCTGCCAATGGTAGATGACGCAGATATCGGATGGTAGGCCAAGTCCTTCCAGGGATGTAACGCCATGGATTAGTCTTACCTTTTCAAATATTTCTAGTGAATGCTTCTTTATACTAATAATTTCTTCCTAGAATTTATGTAAAATATGCATCGTCAGGAATACCTTCCCATTATGTCAAGAAAACTGAATTCACACTTGCCCAATGAAATCTCTTACTCTGTCAGGAAGAGAAAATTGCAAAATCCCCGTTTAGGATATAGAAATTCTATGGAGTATAGTCTATGAAGTTTTTGTTCCTTCATTTAATTCAGTTAATTTACTTCACTGATTTCCATAAGCCTAACGTCAATTTTTTCTTCTTTCATTTTAACATTACCTATGAAATTGCACTTTACTAGTATAGTCCGTTTTTATTTTCTTAGCTAAAAGTAGAAGTGAACAGAAACATGTGATTGAAGTTATGATTCGTTCTCTGAGAAAGTGTTAATTCCAAAACAATAGTTCCCTTTGAATAATTGCAAAGTACGCGTTATTAGCACTGTCTGCCACTGTCTTCTTGATTATAACTTCACCATTACTTTTGTTCTTGCTAATGTATTGAGTAAAGCATATGTACAGATTCTTGTTTATTGTTGTTACATTCAGAATCCATACCTGTAATTTCTTTAAATTTCAACTCAAATGTAATATTGCCTGTTGTCCGCTCTATCCAAGTTGGCAACCCGCAAATACGGGGAGCCGTTTTCGTATTGCTTTCAAGCAATAATAGTACATTATGTAACAAGCCTATAATTGCGTTTATCAAGATAAGAGTAGCCTATGTTTATGAAATGAACAAGGCTAGTTTCATAATTTTCATGCAAGTATCTTAATTATCATTAGAGGCAAGTTTAAAACGACTGTGTTTCATCTACCATAATTAATCTAAATAGTTAAATTTTTAGATTCACTCAAACAAACGGCCAAAAGCCCACGATGCTCTCGCATCCGCTATTTCTTGTCTTCCTCGACAGATTGCAAGCTTACAGCGCTGGTCAAATTGCAGCTTCCTTTTGGCTGTTTTCTTGAAACCAACAGATTTTGAAATACGAAATGAATTCATTTTAGGTTGATATTAAAACACGAACAGAATTGATTTTATTTTAAATATAGCCTAGACTACTTATTTTGCAGTTTTCAGCTGCTACTCTCAAGCTCTCAAGATCGTTCCGTATTCGATAATAATCGATACCACACCTATTCATAAAGGAAATCGGTTTCGAATTGAGTATCGTTATGATACCTATTCGGCACACTAATACGCGTATTATAGTAAAGTCGAACAAAAACAAATAAATGATAGGAAACCAGGTAAAAAAAATGAAGTGTGCAGTTTCCGAAGCCAACATGAACATGATAGGAATTTTATAAATAGTTCCTTTCCAGCTCGTCAGGTTTAATCGGGTGTTGATCATGAAAATGTAAGCGTAGTTTTAAAATAGGCTAACGCAAGAATAGATTTCCAAATTTGTAATTCCTACACATAGCCAACCATCACATTTCGCTTCACATGCGGTTTTCTTGCATAACGCATTATATTTAATTTTTTTAATACTTCGTCGAAAGTAATTGAATGTTAGTCAAACGATTCACTGTGAATTCTTGCATCAAATTACACGGGTAAACTTTCACGTTTGTTTTGAAATTGCGTTTACCCTGCTTTACGTCGTTAATGGCCAGAAGGCCATAATTTTCTTTTCCTACAAGCTTTATCACATAATGTCAGTTTACAAGAATGAAGTTTTAATTTTAAGTGTGCTGAAGCAGGGCAGGTGCTGGTAAAAAAATGTTCGTATAGGTAATGATGTGGCTTGGTTGTAAAAGGGCCAATGTCAATATCTTTAAAAAAATGAGATCTATGCATTATTGAGCTCGGCTAGTCTTCGTCTTTCCTACAATAAAAGTGCCAATGTCTGTTGCTATTAATAGACATAATACAGAATCCTTAGAGGCCAATGTCGGAAGTTCTCAGCAAAAAATGTTACTTCTACAAAGTCTTCAAAGTCAGATAGCCTATCTCAAAAGCAAGTTTTATGACATTGGCCCTTTTAGAACCAAGCCACAAGCCATAATATAATATTATGAATCTGTGTTGTTCAAATGTCTATACGAGTATAAACCATAAAACATGAAAATTCCGACATGCTATTTATCTTCGGTATTTTTCAATTTAATGTAGGTGTAAATAACTCTAATAAATTATATAAATACATTTTAAGGCTTTTGTTTTGCTACCTTTTCATAAGTTATGATATATCCAAATATAATTATTTTAGCATTATCACTATTATTACTATTTTACTGATTATTTATATTATTATTTGGTATAATTTCGTTTCTTGCGGAAACCAATCATAACCAGGGGGAACGGGCGATGCTAGAAGAAGTGTAGAAGGATATGTTACTTTCTGGTAAAAAAAAATCGTAGTCGATGCTATGTAGACTATGTATCCAAAGCCTCTGCATCGTCGGGTTTCCACCGTTACAAACGGCGAAGTTCAAAACTCCACCCTTTACGCACAGACTGGGCAACTGCTCTATTCATGCGCTTTATCGGCGCAGCGCAAACACGTGCATAGAATCAGACTGGCTGATGTTATGGCTACTGGCTAGTCTAACACTTAATCCTCGTTGATTGCACCGAATTTGCCGGTCTGAAAGATGGGTGAGAGATTGGTGTGTTGATGTATGTCTTTTCATAGAGAGATGCTGTGTCCATTGTGCGAATGAGGCATTTTCCTCACTTGCAAAGGTAGTTTTTAGGTAGATTTCTACCTATTGCAATCGATAGCATGTCATGGCTTTTGGAAAATTCTTTAATATCTTTACGTTTCATGCCTCCCTAAGTAGATATATATATCTATGTATATAAATGGCTTTGTCCCGACTGACTGACTGACAGGAATCAACGTAGAGCCTAAACTATATCAGGTAGAGACTTGGAATTTTGACAGTACCTTCGTTTCATAATGTAGGTGCTCACTAAGAAAGGATTTTGAAAAATTCTTATTTTAAATGCCAAAAATCAAATGTTTTTTATAATACTTAATCCCTTTTTACACAGAATAATCGAATCCGAATCACATTTGACATTAAAACATATTGTTACCAGAGTGGTTTCAGATGGGTTTGGAATTAAATTAAATGGAAGTTTGACAATTACAGTTGGCTTTGTCTATTTTTGTCATACTTTGAAATAAAACTATCGCGATCGCTTGAATGTTGTAAGCCCTAATATGGTCAAACATTTTTATATTTGGACGAAACTCACCATACAGGGGTTTTCTGGACCAAGGAACTCGAATCTGAGGTCGCTTTTACCAGGCGACGCTATCTAATCGTGGTGTGTAGTCCACGTGATTTAGGTGTTAATAAATATAATGATTTAACTATTATGCTCTTAATTTTTAATATTTGAAATAATTATCGCGGGGGAAGCCGCGGGCACATGCTAGTATATATATATTATCTTTACACTCTAGCGGGCGTAATTTTGAAGATATTTGAACCAAACATTAATATGTTATTTCTAGGCCCAATAGTTCGGACAAGTTCGTTAATGAGCAAAATTGGCCGAAGGGGGATCGGGGGAGGAGGTTGAAATTGGGGCCCCTTTGAAGTATAGAGGGAAACTTTGTTTGAATATATTAGAGTACTCCCTACGGAGTGCACAGTGACACCAACGATTCGGGGGTTTTGGATGTACGAGTGGCGGGGGGGGGGGGGATGGAAATTCGTAATTTTTGGAACCACGTCTTGTGGGGTATCGTTGAAAAGCATTTGATGAGTACTCTACAAATCAATAACTGGTTTCTGGATAGCTCTCATATAAGGCGAGATTTGAATGTTTGAAAAAGTGCTATTTCCTCGTTTTTGCAGTTATTATTGCGGGTTTGTCATGCCAAGGCTAAAGAAGAAGAGTGCTGCGCAAGGAATATAAATTAAACCAAAAGCATTTCGAAATCTACCTCAGCCTGTAGGCCTGCCTAAAGGGATTTTTTACTTATAATTCATAGATAATTCATAAGCACACTGTGTTCACGGATTGTAGATATGTGGCAGTAAGGTTAAGAATAGAGATATTAGTGTTAGTGACACGTAGAGCTAGGTTGGTGTCAGTAGCTTAGGAATAGGATATTAGTGTTGACACCACAGATAGTCATCATGTTTACAGCCCTGGTTTCTGCATCACGTGATCCAACGTCTCCTTCCGCCCGCAGCTGAGCAGACGATTCTCGTGATTACCCATTAGTACATAGTGCTATTTTAGATTAATTCTGTGTGAAATTCTTAACGATGTTACTTATATTAACAATATTCATACAAAAAGAAGAAGATTATACATTATAGATTCTACAGGTTTTGAAGAACAAAACAACGCAAAATTTGGCCATGTTTCGTTTAAAAAACTCTAGACATGAGCTATACAAAGCCCAAAGTTATCCTCAGGACACTTCTATAACAAAGGCCTGTTAAAAAAATCTAATCAAGTTTGAGAAAGGTGGAATCTGCATCCACTTATTATCATCAATGTAACATCCCCATACCGATCTAATAGCACTATGCCATAACACAATTCACTACAACTTGTGTAGGTTAGAATAATAAACCCTACTTTCCTATTTCAGAAGTACTATGGTCCTGAAACTGAACTGTATGATTTCTCTCTTTTGTCTGGCAACACACAAAGTGTTACGGGAACAAAGTGTCCATTTTCCAGGGAAAGAACCGTAAAAAATTGTGATCACAGAAGCAAAATGTATTTTGTCTGATAAGTGATAACATACAAAATAATACCAGTACATACACAACGTTGAGCACATTAGTCAAGTGTACCATCCATGTACACAAAGTAACCTTCACAAACATATTTAAGATTTGTTTCGCGGGAAAACGCCATAACGCTATTTTCGATATCATTAGGCCTAAGGAGAACACAATGTTCAACTCTTGAACTTCTTAACTGACTCTATTTTGGACGTATAAAGGCGCGGAAGAAATTTTCGGCGTACATTACAACCTGCTTCCCGCAACAAATTTTTGCCGAGAGTTGTAATCAACTAACTGCACCACTTTCATTCTCACCGATTACTTCGGATACAACTGTAATGGGCTTCTCATAAATGTTCAGAACAGCTTTACTTCTAAAAGCAGCCCTAAATGTTTGTCTCAGTAAGGATATGTCACTTAACTACTGTTGGTGATTGTCTTGTTTTAATACTAGGAGGTGCCCGTGGCTTCGCCCACGATAATTCATTTAAAAATTAAGTGTATAATAATTATTAAAGCATTATATTTATTACCACTTGCACGCGAATCATTCATAAACTAAGCCATTAATAATATTAATGAAACAGCTAAAATTCCGGCTTCAGAGTACATTCTACGATTAGAAAGTGCCCCCTGGGAAAACTATATCAGAATCGATGCCTTCTATATAGAAGGCAGTGTGTGAACACATAATACGTATTGTTTCTCAACTGTTTATTGACATGAATATGATGTGAATTTTATTTGATCAATTGAGTGTAATTTTCAGAAATTATATAATGTTTCAAGGGAAGGAATGGTTTGTTTGGATTATTATTATCAGCGATATTTCAAGAGTTAAACATCAATATTTTACTGCTGGTGCCCCCGGCTTCGCCCGCCATTATTCATTGACTCCAGGATTTTTAAGAAATTTACACTGGTAGATTATTAAAAATGTTTGTGGTTCAGAGCTATGAAAATTGTAAGTAAAAATAAAATTAGAATATTAAGTTCATTGTGTTCATTTCACTTAGGCCTTATATAATAAAGAAACGGTTTTCCTAATTTTGTAGTCATGAAAGTTTACACTGCGAGAGACGAACATCGCCGAGTGTACCCGATGTCTCACGAAGCGGGCGAGCGAGCAAGCACGCTATTTAGGGCCGTTGAATTGTATAAGAGTAGATGATAGCTTCTTGGCTTGTAATAACTAGAACTCAGCATAATTTTGTCGTACACCGCTTTCTTATACGTCCATTGAATAAGTAAAAATTAGGCATATTTGTATTTAAAGCCGTTTGCTTTCAGCAAATCCTTCGCTCAGTGTGAACTTTCAACATGAACTTCCATATCCAAACTGATACGAATAGCTCTAAAGAATGTCTGCTACGTTCGCTTAGTAAACAGAAGTGCGCTGACAGAGTGCGTGTTATTGTAGTGTAAAAATCGTGTACCTCTAGCTGTTACCAACCTAAATATACATCTACCTTAAACTAATCACAGATGGCGTAAAATCATGCACTCCAGTCTAAATATAAGTGATTCCTCCCCGCGTTCATTCTCTTCTACGCCCAACGAAAAGGGAGGCAGTAAAATAAATGGTGCTGTAATTAATGGTTATAAATAAAGCAATTTTTCTCACAGATTGCACTCAGAAGAACGCCTTATAGCCTCATTTAGCTCAACGCTAGCTTTAGAGAGCTGTAACACGATATGAGACTCGGGATCAGATATTGATGTGAACCTTCAAATTTCATTGAACTTGTGGCAGAATAGTGGTTCGTCGCTCATAGCTGCAAATCACTTGTGCTTCGTGGTCTACAGTCAGTGTTGGTTCCCGAAGTGTCAAAAAGACGTTCAAAACTATTTATTTAAAATTCGTAGACTCATGGTTTCATAATATTGCATCCTGTGTTCGATTCCTTTTGGCAGATCAATCATCAACGGGACTTTCTCATGGGTTTTCCTACCCGCAAACGAGATTGGAATTTATGTAAAATCCACCCTGAATGTTCTCTACCTTTGACAATGTTTGTATTGTATTAAAAGAATGTTTTAGGTTACGCTAATCCCGTAATGTCTGGAGTCCCTCCGTGTCTTGTCTAAATGCACGTCATCCAAAGAATCGACTCCATCCCTCGAGCATTGGTGTCTAAGAACTACACTGCCGATAACTATCCAGATTCGTCAGCGTCAATATTATTATTGTTATTATTATTATTATTATTATTATTATTATTATTATTTTATGGCATATGGCCTGCTAGTGATTAGCGCTGCTTGCTACAGATTTGGAGACCACGATTTTTATGAGCTTTAATTTTTCCCCTAGGAGCACTGGATTCTAAAGGGGAGTTAAAGTAGTAAAATATACATCAAATGTGACTATTCTTCTGCCTAGCTTCATGATTCTACATTGCAGTGACTGTATTAAGGGAGTTTCTGTTGGCTCAAACTTTCGCAAAGCCATATTGTTAAGAAGGCTCATTTTAGAAATGGTGACTAGCATAAAACTACCCCTCCCCTAAGAAATTAAAAAAAAAAGTCAGGTAGAATTTTGAGGTCTTTGTATAGCCTATGCAGTTAGAATAAGTCGGCCGCGGTGGTCTGGAGGTAGTGTGCCCGCCTCTAGATCCGCAGGGCGCGGGATCAAACCCGGCCGCGGTCGATGGATTTTTCAGGACGTAAAAATCCTGGGCACGGAGTCCTCCGGGAGGGACTTTAAGCTGGGGGTCCCGTGTCGTAGATTTACGGCACGTCAAAGAACTCCAAGCCTAAATTAGAGCCTCTGGACAAAATTTCTCGGCCCTTTCACGTCCAAGAAATACTTAGTTTCCAGAGGGGGGTTGCGAGGCGATGGGCTTACCACCTGTCCCTCTACTCTCTCTCGGAAATAAGCATATCAAAATTAGTATAGGTAATGAAACCTCCGCTTGGAGGCCCCTTCGCCCCACCTGGGGATCATAGGGTACCAGATACAGATACAGATGCAGTTAGAATAGAACATTTATACGAAGCATTGCAGCGATTTCTGAGATAATAGCAAAAACAAAATTATCTTCATGAAAGCTAGTGAGAGCAAGAGAGAGTCTCCAATGTGCTTCGTGCCACATCCCCGGAAGATGCTTAAAACAGGAAATAACATTTTGTTTTGGTATGACTTTTCGTTTTTCGGCAATTTGACTAAGTTGCCAATAAACTGTAACATTTAGCTCAATGTTAAAAACCGTCGTAAACGAGCGCCTCTAACGGCTGTATTGGCAGTACGGTCTGTTTTGAGCTCGAAAACTAGCCGCATGCAAAGACCTTGGAAATAGATATTTGTAATCAGTAGGGCCCGAGGGTTTAGCCAGTAATTCGTCAAGTTAGTGATACACAAGGCATAGCAAGATTTCTAAGTTAGTATACAACATGCACTATCTGAGGCATGTCACGTGGCATTGGGTGCGGAAAGCAGGCAGCGAATACTGCTGTGAGTGAAGTCATACCATCCATAAACGAGGACGTCTGAAAACACAACAGATGCAATTGTTGCTGAATATGGCAGTATTTTTCCTCTGATGATTGGAATATTGTTGTAAATTATGTGCAACAAACATAAGTGGCTATCCATAAGTATATAAAACAAGACTGGTGCATGTGACGTGCATTGCCCTTGTTTGCACAGAGTCGCTGAACGTATACGATCCCTATTTCCAGATGTAGACAGTTGCATTTTCCACGTAAAGAATTTTTTTTTCTGAAACCACCCGTGATATTAAGAACCTTTAGATAAGCTGAACCTGACATCCCTTTACCCCCGAAACCTATTGTGACCAGATGGTGTACTTGGCTGGAAGCTGACCTGCACTAGTGTACCTCCAGATTGTTGAAATACTAAATATTGCTTACAGTAACAGCTGATATTCATTTAGGGAACTGTAATAGGATATGGCGCAACAATAACAGAAGTATATCGCACAGTGTGCTTGACTGAAGGATACTGCATCATGGTATGTGGATTTGTAGCTAACTTCTCTCCTCCCTCTAATTTCCTCTCATCTCTCAGATGAAGACGATTTGTGTTTGATCATTACAAAATTCTTGAGGTGTTCGTTGTCCCCTAACTCCGCTATTTGGAAATATACAGTTGTGTTCTCTTATGTGTAGATTTTGATGCATCTAAGTCAAAATGATCCAAAATTTCAGGCTCTTTTTACAATATAAGGGAGATATTTAGAGTGTACCTTTTAATTTCTTAAATAATTTCATTTTATTCTGAGCTGTTGAATTCGTGTCTGGAAATGAGTGAACAACATCCTTCATAACGTCTTTCCATCTAAAAGTTATGTCTTAATGTAATTCAGACTTCATGTGATTATAATATAGAATAAAATGAGGTAAACTGATAGTAAAGTGCTAGAATGATTTTGTTTAATCATTGATAATTGCAAATATGATATGCAGAAAATAAATTATTTTTGTAATCGATCTCCGAGTTAGCTCCAGATCATTTAATTAAACAAGGCTTGCGGAAGAACAAAGGTCTAAAGTTTGATGCTAAATCGTAATTCATACTCGTGGACTATACACTGATATAAGAAATTCTTAAAATATGTCATTTCACAAATTGCACTGGCAGAGAATTCTGCTGAATGTACGTAGGCATAATTATTTCACAATAATATACCTTCTGTATATAACAGTATTCTTGCCGTATTCATTTCAACTTGAACAACGAAATAAACAAACATCTGACTGCATTGGAGTCAATGCCCCGAATGATTAGCAAAACGGCTTTGTAGTATAGTCATGATTTCCCTCTTAAAAGCATGTGACCTTTAATTAGTCGTTATTCCACTACCGGTCAACCGAATTAGTTCGAAATAAATAGGCAATACAGCGCGAATATCTACCAGCAGATGTTCTCATCTTTATTGTAGTAACCTCGCCAACTCATTAATGCTGACCTCAATTATGTTGGCTTAAGTTAATAAAAGTTTTCATTATAACAACAACATATTTAAATTAAATTGCTTCAAGCATAACATGGGAGTATAATGATCATGTACGGAGATAATACAAGATTATGGGAACTTCCAAGGCTCTGCCTTTCATTTATATTTTTGAAGTGCAACTTCTTTAGCCGCGGTAGGGGTAAATCGAGAGCTTGTGTAAAGCTGAAAATCGTCACGAAAATAGTGTAACGCTCAAAATCGTCACGAAAATAGTGTTACGCTCAAAATCGGAATCGGAATCGAATCGGAATCGGAATCGAATTGAGAATATCTGCAACGTACTTTTGATACGTGGCTCCTTCCTCTTTTATGCCCACTACTATGTAGTAGGCAATGGGTACCTAGGCAAAGTCCATTTGCCCCATAATTTTTAGTATGATTTGGAGGTGGTGTCATAGTAGTAAAGTAGGGGTGGCTAGCATGTTCCATTCTATTGTTGTTGCCGAAAAGACAGTCTATTGTAATTTTGTATGTCCAATTTCTTACTCTAAAATGTTATCTTACGCGGTCAAAGGGTCCTTTTATTTAACAATTTTGAAATTTGGGGAGGTTGTTATTATGCGGGTTGCGGCCCGTCTTTTGCAAGGGAACTATTCCAACATTCGTTGCGAGGCCTTGGAAAACCGCAAAAAACCTTGGCAGAATAGCTTGACTTTAGTGATTTTGCAACAGGACCAGATTTTATTTAGTGTAGGCTTAATGCATGGTGACTTCTAGTCTGGAGATCCATTTCCTGAAATCAAACAAAATGCATATTAATTTCTACTCGGGGAACCAAATTAAAAAATTTCCCCTGCTATTTGGCTCGTGTTCAGAGTATTGCCAGTCCGAATTACCAGTTATCCGCCTTATATAAGGTCTTGTGTGTTCTGTTAGAGTCCTAGTGCTTCAATCATCTCCTGTGGAAGGAGTGACTTCGGCCTCTTGTGTTTGTCGTGTGTTATGTCATAACGGCCCAGCTCCGCGATTTGGGGATTTTCGTGCCCGTTGCAGCTTTCGTAGAATGTCGCCGCGCTAGTCGCTATATATTCTTGGATGGTGTCCATGTTAGTTTCCTTATGGAGGGTCCAGATTGGAGTGACTCGCGGAAGTTTAGTGATAGTGTATAATATTCTGTTTTGTAGTTTTTGCAGTTTACTCATATGAGTTTTGCTGGCGTGGCCCCACACTGGGCTAGCATATGTTATGATGCTCCTAACCAATGCTTTATTGTTAGATCAAGAGTCTATAAGTTTATATGGTTTAAATTTGCCTCTGTGTTAATTGGCGCGACCGCCAATTATTTGCCGCCTAATTAGTCATCCTGTGCATGCTCTGGCCTGTAGCTTGCCATGCCACGCCAGTGTGCCAGTTCAGTTGAGATCGAGACCAGTCAGTGTGCGGGCAAGCGTCACAATTGCTCCTAAACTAGGACAATTTTCGCTCTGTATACGTAGTGCTCATCTTCAATTCCACACCTATTTGGCTCCTGTAGTGAAGGCAGCTTACGTGTGAAGTTCCGGGAATCACATTGTATTTTTAGTGTAATTTACAATAATTTCCATTGTCTTCGTAGCCTAGCCACCACGTGTAGTGAGACAAAAGAACTGGGGCTAGCGCTTGTATATACTATCTGGCGGGAGTGTTGTAGTGCTCCTAGAAATAGTAACTGTATTCTTGTTAAGTGTTTATATTAGTCTTCATTATTCAGAGTTCAGGCTTCCTGAAATATATTATTGCAAAAACCTCAGGTCTAAATCTCTGTTCCAGCTGACCTACAGTCCTAGTTCTCCTTTGTTTAATCTTAAGTGGTGTAAAACACCTGGTCCTCCGAAATACCTATCATTTGTTCCTAGTTACATATCATTCATTTATAGATCGTTAAGGATGTACGAATGTTTAGTTTCGAAGTGTTGTTCAACAATGGGAATAGATTCCTTAATTGGGCATACGCCTTAGCTCGCAAGGAGTCTATATGTTTCCTGAATAGTAACTTTTGATCCAATATTACTCCCAAGTACTTGGCTTCTGTTTTCCATGGGATGGCTTTTCCGGTTATTATTAATTCAGGAGGTAGGATTCTGAGTTGTGACCATTTCTTAGTGAATAGCACTGCTTGACATTTGTCAGTGTTTATTTCTACCCGCCATTTTGTTAGCCTATCCTCTAATAGAGGTATTGTTCGGCGTATTTGGTTTGCTGCATGTATTGCTTCGACTGATTGTCCAGTGATCAGTGTATCGTCAGCAAATATGTGTATGTTGCTATTATTATATTGTGACCGATGAGGAATATCATTTATAAAGATGTTAAACAGGCTGGGGCCCAGGGTGCTTCCTTGTGGCACACCACTTCTGATATCTTTTAGGTCAGAATGTTTGTTTTCGCAAGTTACGTGGAAACGTCTGTTGCTAAGATAGTGGTACACGAGTCGGATTATACCGTCGTCGAGATTCAGTTCGATCATCTTTCTGATCAGGCCAACATGCCAGATCTTGTCGAAGTACGCTCAAAATCGTCACGAAATTAGTGCGGTGTAACGGAACGGACTGCACAGAAAACAATCAACTCAATGATTAGGCTTATCCAAAATTTTAAAAATCCAAAAATTAAAAATTAAAAATCCAAAATTTAAAAAATTTAAAAATCCAAAATAAAAAAATTTAAAATTAAAAATTAAAAAATCCCAAAAATTCAAAGATAACAATTTTAAGAATCCAAAATTCCAAACTTAATAAACTCAAAGATCTAAAATTCCAAAAATCCAAAATTTAAAAAATTAAAAATCCAAATATCCAGAATTTAAAAAGTAAAAAAATTAAAAATTAAAAAATCCAAAAATCCAACTTTTAAAAAATAGAAAATTCTAAATTAATAAACCAAAATTCAAAATTTAAAAATAGAAATCTAAAATTTAAAAAAAAATTCAAAAATTAAAAATAAAAAATCCAAAATAAAAAAAAAGTAAAAAACCCAACATTAAAACGTCCCACAATCCAAAAGTGAAAAAATCCAATAATCCAATACTGAAAAAATCCAAAAATTAAAACAAGTTTCACTTCTGTCGCGTGGCGTTCCACGCACAATTTTTTTTTTATTGGTACCGGTACCGAAGGTATTTGTAATTTCAAAATATTTAAATACCACCATTGTCATAGAGATTTCGAGTTTATCGATAGATTCGCGAGCGCAAAGCATAAGTGAACTTCTTCTGATGAAACTCATGATTAGAGACAGGCACAATATGAAGAAAATTTTGCCAAAATATGAAATTTATTTATGCTAAATATGAAATTATGAAGAAAAAAATTAAAAATATTATGAAATGCAATAAATCACCAATTTTATCATCTGAATATTTGTTATTTGATTTAAGACAACACAAAGGAATATCTACCATATTCACAATGAGAGGGTAAAATAAAAACACTAGTTAACTGGTAATTAATACGTTAAATATTCACAATATTCTATTCATCTACATTTTTCACATCACATCATCACATCAACTAATATTTATTACAATAAGATAAAAGCAGCTTTTCAATGTTTTCTGGCAAAAAGTACATCTTCTGTCGGTAAGAAACGTCTGAACTGTGTGTGTGTCTTTTTAATTTTCATTTTTTTTAATGTATAATGCTATTTGTGTGTTGTTTCAGCTGAAACTTTGTGTTTGCAGATACCAGTATTAAAAAATAAATTAATAACAAAATTATTATGTAATTCAGTCACCCATTTGTTCAGAATAAAGATAACGGCGAAAGCCAAATATTAAGTGCACTTTAAGCTCCGCCCACTCGATCACATTTTGTTTCTCAGGGAAGCAGGTGACAAACTATCCTTGTATATTGTCGCCGACACTCCCGACAGTACCAAATATTAAAAATGCGAGAGTGCCCCTTGTAACAAATATTAAAACTGCTAGAGTGCCCCTTGTACCGAATATTAAAAATTCTAGAGAAACCCTTGTACCAAATATTAGAAATTCCAGAGCGCCCCTTGTACCAAATATTAAATGCGAGAATATGTGCCTTGTACCCAACGGTTTGTCAGCCTATTCATCCTCAAAGAATTCGCTAGATCACGGCATAAAATGAATTGCTTCACTGGGGGAGGGCTGGCCGGGATATATCTCATGCGAAGATGCATCTTATATTTGTTCTTTCCCAAGATATCAAATGTAGCGTAAACATAATTTGAATGTTAGTACAAATTTGTCTTTAGATAATATTACACAGGTAATAAAAAGGACTATATTCCATACTTAACACTTTTGTTACAAAATGTGCACATAACAATCGTTCCATCTGTTTTAAAAGAGTTTAACTCTGTCACCAATTGCGCATTCCAGATTTAGGCACACGATCCAAATCACCACGAATCGCAAACAACACATAAATGAACATTCCCTCCTCCCTGCTAGTGAGCTGGTTCCTCTAACTGTAAACATCCCCTACTCCCACACTTGCTGTCAAGTTAGCTTTCCGAATGCAAAAAAAATTTGACTACCTCCACTCAATATGTAGAAATTCCATTCCCGATCATAATGGAAGTAGGCTATTATTAGAGCGGAATGGTGTACGGTACCTCTTAACAGTTAGAAGTGTTGCCAAATGTCTTAGCTTTCTGGAGTTAGCGGTTTAGGGATTTGAGATGCGATTCCAGGGAAATTTTTCAAAACATTTTAATAATGTGGAAAACCTGATTCATTTGTCAAATAAGTATTAATGAAGGAAAAATTTGCAAATCATACAAAATATGAAGCTTTATGAAGATTTTCACGAAATATGAAGAGTTTACCAAAATATTATGAAATATGAACTTTTTTCTTGCTTGCATTGCCATCTAAACTTCGTGATTCGTAAAGATCAGAGTTTTCAGAGCGCTAGTAGCCATATTTTAGAATATGAAATTTCATATTTTGCCTGTCTCTACTCATGATCTCCAGTGGGATTCAGTATGACCATTCCATGAATAAAACGTAACAGATCATGTAAGTAATAATTAAATTCTAAATTATGTTATTTTAAATCAAATCATCATTGTGTCAGCAAACAGATAACGGCATACTACGTGAATGGACAGTCGAATGTGTCATTAAGATATGAAAAATTCATAACAAAATAAAATATACGTTTTTTCAAGAACATAATTTATTTGTAAATTGACTATCAGAATGTGCATTGATTAAAACACATTTTTTTAAAATAGATATATAAGCACTCATGAACCACAGATTATTGTCTCTGTTGGACATTACATGAGAATATTATAGGAGAAAAATTCCTCCGACACTGGGACTTGAACCCAGGACCTTTGGCTATTCGCGCCAATGCCTTACCATTGGCGATCGAACCACGTGTCCGTGCAAAAATGACAGATATCTCGTGTATATTCCACAAAAGATTCATGCCGGGAAATATTTAAAAATCTCTCTCCTGACTCTTCTAGTCTTTTATTTATTTTCAGAACCATTTTATTTGTATCTATTAACCAACTCAATGCTGTCCAAAATTTAACTGCACACAAATACAATACAAGGGGGAAAATGACTTAATTGTTAAAAAACACAGCCAGAATATTTTAAGATAAACCGAGCTATATTGGTATGAACTTCTTCAACATAGGCCTACTCCCAGTTAAAATTGAAAATATCAGCCTGGTAGATTTAAATCTGAATTAACAATAAAATATCTTATAAATAAAGCTTTCTACTCCTAGATGAATTTATTGTAGATTCTTAGTCTCACAGTTAGCTTTAAAGAATATGGGTAATGAATTAGATATGTTTGTTATTTGTAATGTATACCCTTTGTACCTTAAATAAGGTAAACATTTTCACTGTACACTAACTACCTACTGATGATGTTTTTTTTGTATGTCCCACTATATGCTGTAAAGAATAAATATTTAATATCATTTGAATTTTGAATTTTGCTTAAATATTTTAACACTCATTAGAGACTTTTTAGTAAGGCCCTTGTGGTTTGTGAGCGTTATAAATGTTGTCAGTTGATCCCTCTTTTCCAGTTAATGCCTAACAAAATTCAAATATTTCATGTGGGTCAGCTTGTTGGAGTAGGCATTACATCACGCAGTATATAGCATGCTTGCCACCACATTATAATTATGTTTATTTCATAACAAGTCAGAGAAGTTGAGTCTGCGCTGTTTGGTCCCAAATTAAAGCCACTGGAGTGCGGAATTCAACAGAATAATAATTATTGTCACAGCTGTTCCCGGCAGTGTCACACCCAAGATATGCATCACCAAGTCCCGAGAAAAACAAATACGTCCAGTGTTGCAGCACCCTGCCCTAGGGCATCAGTTGTGTCAAGTGTGAGTTTCACGCCACGTAGTTAAGGTACTACAACTTTTAAGCTTCTTTGATTTATTATTCATTCATTTCGTTTGCATGTTTTTGTTGCTTCAATTAATTCGTTACTCTTTCTGTTTTCTTTCTCTTTTCCTCCTTTTTCCTTTGTATGTATTCTATTCCTGTTTCTCTGTCAAGTTTTGCATATCACTAATAACCAGGGCCCGGATTCTGATGACCTAAAATTGTTTGAAAAATGACCTATGAAATGACCCTAAGTTTTAAAGAAAATGACCCTAAGTTTTAAAGAAAATGACCCTAAGTTTTAAAGAAAATGACCCTAAGTTTTAAAGAAAATGACTTAATAAATCTAAAAAATGACCTAAAAACTGATATTTTATTTATAAGAATTATTATTGTACACACATAGTTATAGACTAGTTTGTACATAATTGTAAAAACTGTAAATAACTTTAATGTTGTTAAAGTTTCGTTTCTCACGGAGATTTATAATGGCACTGAGGCACTGGTGAGTCAAAATTCGGCATTTCCTTTTGTGGTCTGCTGGATTATATTGTTGTTTATTGAGGGTAAACAGTAGTTTGCACTCTCAAATCCAAGCAGGTGGCAGACTGTGGTGCCAAGTCAATCTAATAACAATAGTAATGTAATACAACATTTTGGCGTTTCTTTGATTCTCACTTCCGACTGAAACATGTCAACACTTTAACGCCGAATTTTTCCTTCTTGCATTAAACAAACAACACTTCAAAGACAGCATCGCTAGCGACGAAAAGGTAGTTATTTAATACACTCAATGTAAATACATGAAAATGACAAAGCAAGGAAGCTAATGACAAGAAAATGACAACATAATGACCTAAAAATTGAAATAAATGTCCTAAAAATATAAAATTGCATAAAATGACAAAAAATGACCTAATAAAAATGCATTTCTATAATCTAGAGGCCATGATTTGGATTTATCCACAAGTTGGCAATGTCTATGCAGTATCAATAAAAAGATGACATATCATTAGAATCCGGGCCCTGCTAATAACTAATTGAGGTTTGGCGAAACTTGTAGTAATTTTTGAGTGAAAATCATTTTAATTGACCATGGCGTAGAGCGCTAATAACCACCAGTTTTAAAGAGTTTACGAGTTTTATTTAATATCGTTGCGTGAAATTAAGACTGCCCTAATTAAAACCAATTACAGTAGGTTGAGGTAAGTAGCTAGTTGAACTTGCACTTTTGAACTTCATTTAATTAAAGCTAATTTTGTTACTCGTTACCAATTACAAATTTGATCCGTATACAATTAAAATATTAAAAATAAACATTGATTTTCAGAGGCACAGTCTTTTAATTAACTCATTTTTTCACTTATCTATTGATAACAACAAGGCAGCTTGTAGCCTGACTGTACTTGATGCATTACTTTTTAGCGTGTCTTCCTTTAATGATCATGTAATAATATTTTATCAAATGCATAATATGTATCATGTAAGGGACCTATGGTTTTATTTCTGTAGTATTTCTGTACCAATTAAATCCTTCGAAGAATTACGATATGAATAAAAGCCTTTGTCGGGGGGGGGGGGGCTTTGGTACGTAGAGACTGGGGATTGATGAGTATAAAACAGTGAGATTATGTTCAAAGTAAAACGCGAACTTTACTCTAATTCACTAAATACGGTACATGAGTTAGGCTGTAACAATATTTAATACTAACCTTGAGATCAGCGTTCAATAGATACTTTCCCCCCTTTTTTTTTTTTTTTTTTTTTTTTCAAAATTGTTGATTTTTCTGGCATGAAGGGTATGTGAATGTTTGCGTCAGGAAGGATTGAAAGCCGATTTTCAGGGTGGTTATAGAAGCTAATTAAGGTTAGGAAATTTTCCTGGAGTGGATGCTCATCACATTTTGAAATTCGACATGCAATTGCAAAATAGTTTTAAATCAATTTCTAAAAGTGAGATTGCTCTGATAGGTCCAATTGGAACAGTGAAAGAGCATTATCTGCCAACAAGAATGTTCTGTTGACAAACGTATCAACTTTTCATTTATAAAATTAGAAACAGTGCTCAGATTTTATTTTAAAAAGTGTATTTTTTTAAACAACATCACTTGGGTCCGGAGTTGGGCAAAATTCCTTTGCTATTTAGGGACGGTAGGGCAAGTTTGTATTTTGCATTTTTTTACTATTTTATCTTCTGTTGCCTATTTTAAATGTTTTGGATCGTTTTGTTTTTTTCTGCGATTATACACATTTTAAAAATCACAAATAATTTCAATGAAAGTTAAAAAAGTTACACAAACAATGAAATGACACTCAAGTCACGAAAATATGTATCCTGTTTTTTACAAATGCATTTGTTTTTAAGCAGTTGAAAATTAACATCCTTAAACGATTCAATTAAGCTCTTTAAAAGAACCTTGTTGTTGCTTGTAATCAGCTATTTTCACTAATAAAGAGTGGGATTACTCTCTATTCTGAACTTTTAATAAATGCCTATTTGAATCATTTTACCGCCTATTTTCGGTATTTTAAGTGGCATTTTGCCTGCCTATTTTAACTAAAATAAATGTCTGGACTTCCGGGCTCACCATAATAACAGCATTCTTTTCAACATCTTTATCCCATTTTGTTTTTTTAACTTGGAATTTTATTTTTAATTACCACAACATCGAGTCCCTATAGTTAGGGCCTTTCTACACGAACGGAATAAACGCGACCGATTGTCAGCGACCGAAACGCGTATCCACTGGGTCAATGGGTACGTAATGTTATAAACTACACGGACGGAATAACCGCGCCTTCAGACGCGAAAAAACTAGAGGATAAGCAGAATCTCGAATTTCAGCGACCGAAACGCTTTGATGCATGTTACACGGGCGGAATGTTGACCGAAAAAACGCAAGCTGGAATTATTTCGAGGGCAATAGTCCGTAACTTGCTTGGTAACTTCAATTACAATGACCACAGCCTGCACACACTACTACAACGACGTAAAAATGTAAACTTTGGATGGCATGGTTATGTTTTGGCCGGTGACAGGTATTGCACATAACACATAGGCCTAGTGTTAAGTTCATAAACATGGATAGTTATTTCTTTTCGGATATATAGAATTAATTTAGGAGGCATATATGAGCACGTTTTAAAAATAATATTAATAATCATTGTACAAATTAATATGAACTTGGAGCAACTTTACTTATTTTCAATAATAATGCTTGAACTTCGGCAGGGCAATGCACACGGTTTAATTGCCCGGTATAGTAAATGGATTTGCTTGCACAAATTCCATCTGATAGCTGAATCATGGTAACTGCAGGAATACATATGAATGTAAGAACTACATTCCTCACACAATCTGACAATCGCAGTGGGACAATAAATTGTCTAATTTCGTAAAATTGTTTAATTTTTGACGCCGAAACAGCTTGCCAGTATCCGTCTTTTCTTGTGGCGCTTCCTAAAGTCAGATATTTTTAAGTTCCGGTTAACTTTCTCTTGTGTATGACTGTTAATCTGTCAATGAGTTTGTCCCTCATGAAAGCCATAGTTGCGAAGGTAACAGAAATTATCAATTCTGCTAGTACAGAAAAACAAATGCTCTAGCCAAACATATAGCCCCTATGCCGACTCTAATGAAGGCAGTT
The DNA here is from genome assembly GCA_964059195.1 of Ectobius pallidus. Classification (NCBI taxonomy): domain Eukaryota; kingdom Metazoa; phylum Arthropoda; class Insecta; order Blattodea; family Ectobiidae; genus Ectobius; species Ectobius pallidus. The sequence goes on from CAXKWD010000338.1 coordinate 21,023, forward strand.
CAGCAAACCAAGGACTGCAACAAAATTAATACGGAGAGATACAGAAGAAACCTCCACGATCCCTGACAAGCTGCAAGCATTGTTATTGAAAAAAGTAAAGTTGCTCCAAGTTCATATTAATTTGTATTTAGTTGTTAATATTTTTAAGAACGTGCTCATATATGCCTCCTAAATTAATTCTATATATCCGAAAAGAAGTAACTGTCCATGTTTATGAACTTAACACCTAGGCCTATGTGTTATGTGCAGTACCTGTCATCTGTCAAAATATAACCATGACATCCCAAGTTGACATTTTTACCGTGCATGCGTGATCGGTAGAGTCTTACAGAACACAAGTCGGCTGCTTGACTAGTACTCCCGCGTTAAATCTAAAATTCTTGCTATACACAAAGTTTCGAAGTTTATCAATTTCTGTAGATACAAAGGGTAAAGTGATGACATCAAATAAAACTGTCTATTTTCCCAGGAATTAAACGTGCAGTAGCCATGCGTGGTCGGTAAGGTCGCAAGTCGATCGCCATGCACAAACACCACAACGTATTTCAAATTTTTCCCACCCAGTATGCTGCTGCTCCTCCGCGGGCGTGCATTCGGTCGACATTCTGCCCATATAACTTCACAGGCGTTTTTTCTGCGCGCGTTCTTTCCGCAATTTCACCGGTCGCTAGGCGGAAAACTCAGACACCTTTTTTTCTGCATCTGAAGGCGCCATCCGTGTAATTCATAACATTACCTACCCTTTGACCCAATGGATACGCGTTTCGTTCGCCGACAATCGGCCGTCTAACATGGGCCAACTTATACGGGCGGAATGTCGACGGAATGAACGCGCGCGGAGGATTTTATAGATGTGTCGCCATTTTTAAACTTCCAACCCCGTACATTTTGCCCACTAAAGAATTTCAGCTTGCGTTATTTCGGTCAACATTCTGCCCGTGTAACATGCATCAGGCGTTTTAGTCGCGGAAGTTCGGCGACCGAAATTCGGTTCGTATAACATGGTCAAAATCAGCCGGTCTCGGCCAGAATATTCCGTCGCGTTTATTCCGTCCGTGTAGCGAGGCCCTTAAACTAAGTATCAGAACGTTTCCTTAAACGATTCAATTAAGCTCTTAAAAAACACCTTGTTGTTGCTTGTAATCAGCTATTTTCACTAATAGAGAGTGGGATTACTCTCTATTCTGACTTTTAATAAATGCCTATTTGAATCATTTTTCCGCCTATTTTCGGTATTTTAAGTGGCATTTTGCCTGCCTATTTCAAGTAAAATAAATGTCTGCACTTCCCAGCTCACAATAATAATAGTATTTTTTATCACCTTTATCCCATTTTGAATTTTTTTAAACTTGTAATTTTCTTTTTAATTATCACAACATCGAGTACCTATAGTTAAGCTAAGTAGGCTATCAGAACGTTTCCTTTATTAGTTCGAGTTGATGAATGGAACGTGGTCCTGATAGAATCTAACACATGGTGTGATTGCTGTTTCGTATAGAACGCTTATTTAATGTTTTTTTTTTTTTTTTTTTCTATAAACGACTGCGTTGAATCAGATTATGTTACTGAATTGTGTTATTACATTCTAAGAAATTAATTTGACTCTTGTTTAAAATTACAGAATGATGAAAATCCTGCTTGGGCTGATATGTCCAATATTAATGACAGACTCTATATTTTCGTCGATCCTGAAAGGTAATGCTACAAGAGTGCAGTCTAATTCGGCCTTCAATCATAACTCAACCGAGGAAGTCAAAGATCTTGACCTGAAAGAATCCGTAAGGTCATCGCAAAGAGAGAGATA
>CAXKWD010000339.1:0-22574 GCA_964059195.1 Ectobius pallidus
AAAGTTTCTTGTAGCGAACTTATAATAACATAGGGAGCCGTTCCTAGGGTACATATTTTAAACTTCAATAATAAAGTTTCTCATTGGATACCATAAAGCAAAAATAAGTTGCTTTCTGAAGCGTACGAACTCTGAAATTTTTACAACCATTTTTTTCTTGGCATACATTGATCTTATGTATTTTCTTCTAGAGAGAAATGTGAACGTACCATTATAAACATTAATATGAAATACGGAGTTATTTGCAGACTTTCGTTAAGAGATATCTAGGGTGGCGTGCACCATCCAGGAGTAAATATTACTAAAGTAGTAAATTTAAGACGGAGACCTGGAGTATACAAGAACCAGTACATCTGTCTCACTCTTTAAGTCATACTAGTAATGTGCTAGAGTGAGACAGACAAACCGGTTTTTGTTGCGTCATGTTCCCGTCTTAGATTTACTACTTTAGTGCTTCTCTTTTAGTAACTTACTCTTTTAGTTGGTGTTGGAGAGCTCAATTGATAGTTACTTCTTTAGTTGTAACTAAAGTAGTAAACGATTTTTACTAAAGAAGTAGTCGAATTCTGCGCAGAACAGAGCAGAAACATTAGTGCAGCGCAGCAGAACACGTGCATTTCAATTGCCGGTATTATTCAAGTGCCAGATAATGAAAAGGAAAGGTTCGCTGAAACAATGAATATGAATTTGGGTTGTTCCAAATATTACCAATGATAATCTTCATGTTTTAAAATAGGTCTAATAGTAATTTTTTATTCATTACTAATTTTAATTCCTTCAATTGAATATTTTCAGTTTAGTAGCCTACGTTAGGGTACTGTGATTACAATTTTTGTGCAAACTATTTCTGTATTATAATGCAAACAATTGGAATTTCCAGTTGATTTTCATAATTGATTCACTGTCAATATTATAATTATTTCTCTCATAATAATAATAAATTTCTAAAATATATTAAAATATTCTTCCTCAAAAACAATAAATCAATTATTCTACAGTTGTTTATCATAAATCTTACTATAATGAATTATTAATACTTATTGACTGTTTAACAATATAAATACAAAAGTAATACAAGTATTACACAAAATCATGAAAAAGGGGGATAAAAAGGATAACAAAACTAATAAGGGGCATTATGTTTCTGTCCTTTTTAAAATGCACAGAACATTTACTTAAAAAATATTACCTTATAAAAATAATAATATTACAACTGAGAAATGTAATATTTAAACAAAAAATGGCGGTACAATATTTCGGAAGCTATGAACTCCAATAATAATTATGTAGAAGGTTGTGTGTTTAAAAATAATTTCAGTGACTACTTCTCTAGATCCTGTGCAGCTTCAACCTCCGGGCCCCTCCATAAAATTTTCTTTCGGCACTCATGTTGGCATTTTTTTTTTCTATATAGTTTATAATGCTTCTCACTTTCCTGTCCACAGGGTTAATTAAATAGTTAGCAGCATACTATAGACCTGCAGCATCTGTTATAGTTTATTCCCAAACATGAAAGTCTCGTCTCACTCCACCATTCGAGACTTGAGGAGTCTTTAAGGAATGGTTTTACAATGTGTCCCCTTCTCAATGTACGCTAATCCCAGAGTCAGTCAAATTTTCTTCCGATGTGGCCTGTTTGGAAATTTTTACACCTGGGTTAGAAAAAAGGACATATTATTCATTAACACTATTGAACTTTTAGCTCTTATAATTATTATTATAATCTGGCATTCGCAATGTTGTGCTTTAAGTTAAGGTATAGAAGTGTAATGTAATAAAATTAATTTACAATAATTACATTAAATCGTTTAACAATGAGAATCACCTATTGTTCAGTAATTCTATTGTTAAGTAGCAGGGGGAAGTGTTTTCTGGGTAGCTCCAAGAACGGAGGCTTTCATTTATTGGAATGTACTATACCTCGCCGATATCTGTATCCATAAGATTAGCTTGAAATACATCGTCGTTTTCTGACCCAAAGTTAGGGAGAACTGCAACATCTAAAGGCCGATCCAGCTAGGAATATATTTAAGAGCACATGAGCTCCTTGTACCGTGCAATGCAAACGTCCCTTCCACTCATTCTTCCCCTCACCTTTGGTGGACGTCTTCCTAGCTGGATCGCTCTCCGCAATGATATTTCCACATTTGACTGGCTGAAATCACATGGATGTAGTGAGAATCTGACATCGTTTCTTCCAAACGCCAAAATTTCATGTAAGGATTTATGAGCTTAATTATTTACGTTATTAAATGCCCTACTAGGTATGGTTCGCTTAATATTTATTAAATCACCTGCCACAACTCTCATTTTTGGTATACAACCTTCTTCATCTCAATAACTTATCCTCAGTTTAACTATGTAATCCATTTAATGTGATCTGTAACTCATAACTCACGCAAATGCCACAGAACACACTTACTCCACAACTTTACTCCACCCCCTGAGTAGGAGTAAATATTGGCCTTATTTACTCCACAACTTACTACGTTAGTAACGTACTCCGTGTTGGTGCTCTCCACCACTTGTGGAGTAAGTTCATTTACTCTGGGAGTAAATAAAATTTTTACTTCTTTAGTACATTCCTCTATGTTGAAAGCCGCCGAGTTTAGTTTACTCCTGGTTGGTGCACGCCGTCCTTACTAAAAGAGTACGGTTACTAAAAGAGTAGCTTACTAAAGTAGTTAGAACTAAAGAAGTAAGGCTTACTAAAAGAGTAAATGGCATGAGTTTGGTGCACGCCACCCCTAGTTTTCATCATTATGACTAGAGGGCGGATTTCTATGACCTAAAATATTGGATATATTCATGCATTTATGGCCTAAAAAAATATTAAAATATGACCAATAAAATTTAAAATGAGACTTTACCACTTAGCATTATGTATATTTGTTAAAAGTTTCATTACAATTCATTTTAATAAAATACTACCTTAAAAGGCCCGGCGTCGCCCGGTTTTTGTATTTTGTAATATGAAATTAACTTATGGAGGACTTTCGATGTTGAAACTCTAAGTCCTTAAATAATATGTATGTAGAATTCGAAGTGAGGAAGAAGGCCATATGACACTCAGACTATTCCCTCAGAAAACGCTAGATATAGCTTTTTATGGCTCATAGAGTATGTCGAATGTTGTATTCAATTGCTTCTACACACCATGCCTGGGAGGAGTGCAAATAAGAAGAAAAAGAAATTCCGGTTACATAAGATTGTATTGTCTTGACAGAAAATTGTATTTCTCACTCTCATATTCCCATACAACCGTTTCGGGGCTGAAGTAAAAAAGAAATTCAATATCACTTTCATACTTTCCTTCCCAAAAACCTGGGACATCTAATAGCCTATAATGGGCGCGTAGGACTGAAAATGTTCCGTCCCATTTTGTCTTCTTTTAGATTCTTAGGGCCTCTGATAAACATCCCTAGGCCAATTTCTCAACTAATACAAAACCTACAACTATGAGTGACGTATCAGTGGATAGGATTTGCTACCGACTTCCGATATAGCGTACTCACTGGCACACACTTAAGTTGTCCCTGCAATACGACCGCTTATTCTACATCAAAATGTGAAGTGAGAAAATGATGTTTTCCATGTTGAGGGTAGAGAAAGTTATGTGACTGCTTTATTTTCGTGGATTTTATTCTTCAAGAATTATTTTCACAAATGTATTAATTACATCGATAGTATAATAATTTGTTAAAGCCCAGTATTGTAATATAGTTTCCAAAGCCCTATGTGAACAACACTTTCGTCATGTAAACAATTGACAGCAGAACTCTCTAACTATGCCTCATTTCACATTTTCGACTTTTTTCCAAAATTTTCTTTCATACAAACCTTGTCCTGACAATTAGGAACACAACAAAACAAAAATCAGCGAAATCGATCGAGCCGTTAGGAACACAACAAAACAAAAATCAGCCAAATCGGTCGAGCCGTTCTCAAGTGATGCAGCAACAACCATTTTGGTAATTCATTTTTATTAATATAGATAATGTTAATTATTTAAAATATCTGTAAATTTTCAAAAAGTATTAGTATAATGCAAAATTTACAAAATATGGTATGAAACTTCTAAATTTCTTTAATATGCACACAAATATGCCAAAAATATAACCTAAATATGCATATTCATACTAAATATGCTACAATAGTTGAAAATTTCCTAAATATGCAGTTATATGCACAACAAAAGCCGTTCCATTTTCACCAGGATGCTTCGAATCGGGTTTAAGTTAGCAGGAAACCTGAAATAATGCAAAATGGAAAAATATGACATGTCATAGAAATCCGCTCCCTAGAATTAAGTCTTGGAGCATTTCTGGGCTGCACATGAACGAGTTACTCAAAATATAAATGAAGTTCTATACATAATATGAAGGCTATATAAAAAAAGGAATTATGAGGGCGTCCATAAAGTAAGTTACCCTAAGGCCGTTTACAGAAAAAAACACAATTTCATGGAAATGTTTATTGCAACAGATACTGCAAGTGTTCAGCTATTTTTCAACGAATTCGCCACCGTAATTGAGACATTTTTCGTACCGTGGGACCAACATTTGAATACCTGTGTCGGAGAACTCTGCAACCTGGGATTTGAACCATTGTGTGACAACCATCTCCGCCTGTCTGTCATTCTCGGTTTCTCTGGTGTTTCTTGAGGTGTAGGAAAATGTGGAAATCACTGGGAGCGAGTTCCGGGCTGTAGGGTGAATGTTCAAACACCTCCGAGTCGAACTTCTGCAGGGGACATGCTTTGAGGTGTTTAAAAATCCACCCTACAGCCCGGATCTCACTCCCAGTGATTTCCATCTTTTCCTACACCTCAAGAAATAACAGAGAATGACAGAGAGGCGGAGATGGTTGTCACACAGTGGTTCAAATCCCTGGCGGCAGACTTCTTTGACACAGATATTCAAAAGTTGGTCCCACGGAATGAAAAAGTCTCAATTACGGTGCTGAATATGTTGAAAAATAGTTGTACACTTGCTGTATCTGTTCCAATAAACATTTCCATGAAATTGTGTTTTGTTTCTGTAAACGGCCTCAGGTAAACTTAATTACTCTATGGATGTCCCTTGTATCTACCATCTCACATTGGCTTAAAATATCGGGAGAAGTATTCAGAATAAAGAATAGTGTTTTGAGACGTACAATTTGTTGTTATGGTAACACGTAACTTGGTCTACAGTGGCCTTGCTCACAGCTGGCGTTTTACGAGGTGCAAGTAAAGTGGAAACTACTATAACAATTATAAAATGCAAAATCTGCTCCTGAGTTCTGATGACACAAACATTCTTGTTGAGTTTGTTTGCACATCCAATCCTCCCTCTCACCCCCCGATGACAATCTGAGCGGGAAGACACATGACGTCTGTTCTCAGGGTTTTTCAACCCCCCCCCTTCCACCCAAGTAGTATGGTTTTGTGACTGACGTCAGAGGCGGATTGTGCGGATTGCAGATTGATGACGTCACTCCCGGTCAGCTGATCGTGACGTCACAAGTGGGCGTGGCTATGACGTCAGTGGCGGATTGTATGACGTCACAAGTGGGCGTGGCTATAACCGCGTGATTCAAAATGGCGCCGGTTCCGGTTCCTATTGCAAATGGCGCCGGTTCCGGTTCCGGGGCGTACGAAGCGCGAAATTTAAAATTTGGGAATTTATAATATAATTGGTTACGTTTCCGGCGCGAAATTTAAAATTTGGTAATTTATAATGAAAATGGCTACGTTTTCAAATGGCGTAAGGTGGGCGGATGGCGGTTGATTTGAAAATTGCAAAAAGGTGGAAATTGGATATTACAATTGCAAATGGTGGATGGTGGGAAATTTGAAATTTGTATATTGGTAGATGACAGGTGGATTGTTTTATGACGTCACTTCTTACGTCACAGGCGGATTATGCGGATTGGGAGGAATGCTAGTGGATTGTTTTATGACGTCATCGCTTACGTCACAGGCGGATTATGCGGATTGGGAGGAATGCTAGTGGATTGTTTTATGACGTCATCGCTTACGTCACAGGCGGATTGAGCGGATTAGATCATATGACAGGTGGATTGTTTGTATGACGTCACAGCAGATATCAACCTTATGTCTTTTTAGCATGGAAGCATATAGATCACGAAGCGTAAATGCAACGTTATCAGTTTTTTTGTAAGATGATTCTTTTTCTAAAATCTAGTGACTCAACCTAGAGTAAAGGCGGTCGGTACCCTGCGTTCCGAATGTCAAAAAATCTAAACCTCCTTATTTATTATCAGAATCCATCGATAGTGTATAGTTAGCATTATTTTATTCCTTCGTAAATATGGTAGCCATCGTCTTAAAACTATATTTTATTTGTAAGATTATAATCCTAGCCCAAGGGTTAACTCAACCTCTGGCTTACCACTCGGTGTATAAAATATTAAGTCGTAAATTTTCCTATCATGATCGATGCATAATCTTACGTGTTGAATTATCTTCAAATCCCCCAGTATAATGTCGGAATAATATTATGTTAATAATTATAGGTTTTTATAAGACCAACACCGTATGTGTTATATCAATACAGAAAGCCAGTGAATGTTTAATCATATGCGTGCAGTGATTTTGCTTAGGTAGCAGTAGTATCATCTAGCCCTCCATACATGTTATCTCTCTTACTATGCAGCGGTAATATAACGCTGTACGCTTATCGCTATCTTACAACGTCATTCATTGAGACTTCCTTTTAAATCCCAACTCTATCATATTATAAAGTCGCAGGCCAGTACTTTTAAATATTAAATCCTTAATCATAGCACATGTCTTATGTAGTATTAGTCAACAGTATTTTTATTGCGGAATATTGTAATATTTCATCGCAGAGTGGTAGTGAACTTATTTTGTAATATTCCATCACTGAGTGGTTCTGAGTTCGATTCAAAGTCAGTAAAGGCATATTCAGCTTTTCTCACATTGCGGGAAATTGAATATACTGTTTCAGAAAAGCGCTGATAAGAAATAAATATCAAATAACGCTTTAACGTATATTTCTCCCAGTGATTCATCTCCGATGGAACCTTATATTATTAATGTAGTTTGATACAGAGTATGTCAGCATTTATTATATGAAAATTAATATTTTATTTCCGTACTAGAATTAAATATCGGATATTTGCTAATTTCACCGGAAATGATTATATTTCATATACGTCATCGATTTTAATGTGGGAAATCATGAACAGGTATTTTCACAAGCAGGAAACGCGAAATATCTAATTACTGATGATTTAAGCTTAACGTATATTTACCAAGTCGTGAGGCTAAAACTTTTTCTACCGTCAGCATTTTTTAAAACTCCAATCATTCCATTGGTGTAAAATAGATTTGTCCTGTTGCGAGACTAGTTTATACCGACGCTATATAAACCAATGACGTCATGCTTCAGGCTCACTTGTTATCCATCCGTCAGCAGCTACAGATCAACAATGGAGAGCTCGTCTGCCGTATTTTTCCAGTGCACCGAGTGTGATGTGAAATTTAGGCTCAAACATAATTTGACGAGGCATATTAATCAGAAACATAAAAAATCCGAATACAAATGTGAAACGTGTGGTGTGATATTTACGCGAAGTGACGTTTTAAAAAGACACGTCCGTAGTATCCACAACAACACCAACAACACCGTGTGTGACATTTGCAAGGCGACGTTCAAGGCGGAGAGATATTTGGTTATCCATATGCAGAACGTCCACCACCCCTCAAGGAAGGTGGAACCTAGACATATTGGGATCTACACCAACACTGGTCGCTTCCATCTACCAGCACATAGCGGGGACGGAGTAGCCCACCCACCGATGGTTGTAGAGGAAGCCGAGCATTCATCTCATCATTTGCAGGTATGTTATTATTATTATTATTGTGCAAGACAACAAACTTATTTCTTTTATCGTAAAACTTAATATTATTTTTTATATTAGTATAGAATCGTTAAAACAAGACATTAAACTCATAAATCTTATTATTATTATTATTGTGCAAGCCATCAAACTTATTTTTTATCACAGTACAAGACATAAAACGTAATATTATTTTTTATATTAGTACAGAACTGATAAAACCATGACATCAATCTTATTTCTTTTATGATAAAACTTAGTATTATTATTTTTTTTTTTTTTTTATATTGGTATAGAATAGTTAAAAACAAGTCATAAAACTTTATTTCTTTTATCATAAATCTTAATACTATTTTTTTTTTTTCTGTTGTTATAGAATGCAAGACCAGTGAGTGTAGCCAACATGCAACAGACTTCCACTCATCCAAATGGTGACCTATACCAACCTGGACCTTCCAGTATACATCCACAGGTGTGTTATTATTATTATTATTATTGTGCAAACCATCAAACTTATTTTTTATCACAGTACAAGACATAAAACGTAATATTATTTTTTATATTAGTACAGAACTGATAAAACTATGACGTTAAACTTTATTTCTTTTACCATAAATCTTACTATTTTATTATTATTATGCAAGACAACAAACTTATTTCTTTTATCATCAATCTTAATATTTTATTTTTCTATTGTTGCAGAATATAAGTCCAATGAGTGTGGATACCATGCGGACATCATCCGTCCAGCCAACCACCAGCCATCCTAGGCATTCAGGTCAACATTTACAGGTATGTTATTATTATGATTATTGTACAAGCCATCAATCTTATTTCTTTTATGATGAAACTTAATATTATTTTTTATATTAGTAGGCTACAGATCAGATAAAAACCAACATTAAACTTAATTTTTTTTTCTGATAAATCTTAATATTTTATTTTTTATTGGTCATACCATCAAACTTATTTCTTTTATCATAGAACTTAATATGCTTTTTTATATTAGTACAAAGTGGATAAAATCAAGACATTAATCTCATAAATCTTAATATTTTATATTTCTTTGTTATATATACGTTTATAGGTATGTTATTATTATGATTATTGTGCAAGCCATCAAACTTATTTCTTTTAACATAAAACGTAATATTATTTTTTATATTAGTACAGAGCGGTTAAAATCAAGACATTAATCTCATAAATCTTAATATTTTATATTTCTGTTGTTATAGAATGCAAGACCAGTGAGTGTAACCAACATGCAACAGACTTCCACCCATCCAAATGGTTACTTATATCAACCTGGGCCTTCCAGTATACGTCCACAGGTATGTTATTATTATTATTATTATTATTGTACAAGCCATCAATCTTATTTCTTTTATGATAAAACTTAGTATTATTTTTTTTTATATTGGTATAGAATAGTTAAAAACAAGTCATAAAACTCATAAATCTTACTATTTTATTATTATTATACAAGCCATCAAACTTATTTCTTTTATCATAGAACTTAATATGCTTTTTTATATTAGTACAAAGTGGATAAAATCAAGACATTAAACTCATAAATCTTAATATTTTATATTTCTTTGTTATATATGCGTTTATAGGTATGTTATTATTATCATTATTGTACATGCCGTTAAACTTATTTCTTTTATGATAAAACTTAGTATTATTTTTTATATTGGTACAGAACGGCTAAAATCAAGACATTAAACTTTATTTCATAATATTTTATATTTCTTTGTTACAGAATTCAGAAACCAACCGCCAGTCGCGACCTAGTGTCATCATGCATACGCGTGATATTCCACAGGTATGTACAGTGAAATGTCTTAGTCTTTTATTATACCATTCGCTTATAAAAAGTCTCGATTGCTAATGTCGATGTTTTTTCGTTATTACAGATTCAAGGTGGAATGGAACGCACCGCTATGACCAACTCACCATCAACAGAAACATGTGAGTTTTTACCTGTTGAAACTGCATTTAGGTCACGACTGGCAACATATGCAGCATTAAATTTCCCAGCCGGCGATATGGAGTCTATCCTGTCGTCGTGCCAGTATAAAATTGAAAATCTTCTGTCAGAGTCACTATCAAAATTTGTATCAATTAAATTTAATCTTTTCGTAGAGTGTGAATTTAATCATCTAGAGCTAAATTCTTGTTTGAGAAATTTTAAAACAAAAAATGAATCGCTGCTTAGAACCTCTAATATTCATGAAGTAGTTTCTAGTCACATTTCTAAAATTCAGGCTGAGATGCAAGATAGTGAAATGCGAGGGTCTGGGTGGTTTTACAATAAAATCCACAAAATTGAAATTCGTGTGAATGAATACTTGCCATTTGCAGGACGTAGTCATATGATCCTCCCTGATAAATTCCAGCATCTGAAGTCATTAATTAATATTCGTAATGATGATGAATTTTGTTTCAAGTATTGTGTATTATCAAAATTTATTGAGTCTGATAAGGAAATGTGGGCCAGTTATCTTACCAGACCAGAGTTGGATAACAAGTACGATTGGAACTGTGTGAAATTCCCCGTTTCGATTCATGATATTGAAAAGTTTTCCAAAAGAAACAATATTTCATTCAATGTTTTCGGCCTCGAGGAAAAACGGGATGGGAAAAATATTTCTCATTTCGTATTTCCTATCAAAATTGTTGAAAAGGAACTAGCTGATCATAGAGATCTTTTGTTTGTATGTAACGAGGAAAATTCACATTACATCGTCATTTCAGATTTCGATGCATTTGTAAGACCTTTTGTAACAACTAATAGACAACTGACCAGAGTTTGCAAACGGTGTTTTACACATTTCCAAGCGTACGATGGTAAGTCTGCTGACGTAAGGTTGAGAGAGCATTTGGCAATATGCAACTCGTTCAGCCCAGTCAGGTGCGAAATTCCTAAAAATCCTGAAGTCGTATTCAACAAGCCCGAATATTCGCAAAAGATTAGATTTGTCATCTATGCGGATTTCGAGTGTTTGCTGGAACCGATATCAGGATGTTTGGGAGATCCGCAGAAAAGCTGGACAACTCCTTATCAGAAGCATAAACCTTTTAGTTATTGTTATTTTATCAAAGATGCTGAGGGTGCATATTCTCAATTGAGACTTTTTAGAGGGGAGGATGCCAGTGGCGAGTTTATGCGCTCGCTCGTCGCTGATGCTAAAGAAATTGATAAAATCTTGAACAGCGTAAATAAGCCCATGACCCCTCTGACAGAAGATGAAATTAGGGTTTACAATAGCGCTACTATTTGCCATATTTGTGGTGAGGGTAACTTTACCGATGTGAACTATAAAGTAAGGGACCATTGCCATGTTAGTGGTCGGTTCAGAGGAGCCGCCCACAGAAATTGTAATTTGAATTATAGGAACCAGGCATTTGTCCCTATTGTTTTGCATAACATGTCTAACTATGATGCTCATTTCATTGTGACAGAACTTGGTTTCGATGAAAACCGTATCAACGTTATTTGTAATAGTCAAGAAAAGTATGTGACATTTTCAAAATTTATTCCCTCCTCTTATTTGAAGAGGGGAGGTATGGAGTTAAGATTTATAGACTCGTTTCGGTTCATGGCAAGCAGCCTGGAAAAGCTAGCAAACAATCTACCTAAAGATAAATTTATAGAAACAGCAAAAGTATTTGGTGAAAACGCCGATTTGGTGTGTCGAAAGGGAGTGTTTCCCTACGACTACGTCACCTCAGTTGAAATTTTGAAGGAGAAGAAATTACCTCCCAAAGATGCATTTTACAATAGACTCGCGAATGAGAACGTCTCTGACCAAGACTACTCTCACGCGAGAAACGTTTGGAATTCTTTCTCGATCAGCTCATTAGGAGAATATTCAGACTTGTATTTAAAATCTGATGTTTTGATTTTGACCGACGTCTTTGAAAACTTTAGACAGATGTGTTTTGAGACGTACGGAATGGATTGTTTGTACTATTCCACAGTTCCAGGCTTTGCTTACTCAGCTATGTTGAAGTTCACAAAGGTAAAATTACCGCTTTTGACCGATATGGATATGATTCAAATGTTTGAACGTGGGATAAGAGGTGGAATTTGTCAGTGTGTGACAAGGCACGCTGTTGCAAACAATAACATGTGTGATGAATATGATGAGACAGCAAAAAAATCTTTTCTTTATTATGTCGATGCCAATAACCTATATGGTTATGCGATGTCCCAGGCATTGCCGTCAGGTGAGTTCCGCTGGCTCGACAAACATGAGATAGCGTCCTTTGACATCATGTCCATACCGGTCAATTCTAAATTAGGATATGTGCTTGAGGTAGACATTGAATATCCAGACCATCTTCATGATGCTCATTCTGATCTCCCTTTCTGTGCAGAGATGAAATTTCCTTCAGGCAGCAAAAACAAAAAATTATTAACCACTTTGGAGTCAAAAGAAAAATATGTCATTCATCACACGGTACTTAGGCAAGCCGTGCAACACGGACTGAGGTTAACCAAGATCCATAGAGTTATCGAATTTCAGCAAAGCTGCTGGTTGAAACCCTACATTGACTATAACACGGCCAAGCGTAGGGCTGCAGCCAACAACTTTGAGAAAGACTTTTTTAAATTGATGAATAACGCCGTTTTTGGCAAGACTATGGAAAATGTAAGGAAACGTATCAATTTTCGGCTTGTATCAAGTGAGAAGGAAATTCGAAAGCTGGTAGCCAAAAGTAACTTTATGGATAGGACAATTTATAACGAAAACTTGGTTGGTGTCCATCTAGCAAAAACTAGATTAGTGTTTGATAAGGCCATCTATGTTGGCATGTCTATTTTGGAAATTTCGAAAACTAGGATGTATGAGTTCCATTATGATACCATGAAAAATTTTTATAAAGAAGGATTGAAATTGTGCTACATGGACACGGACAGCTTCGTCTATAGAATTGAAACGGATAACCTCTTCCGTGATATGACGCATTTCCGAGATGAGCTGGATACCAGTGTCTACCCACCCGAACATCCCTTGTATTCAAACGAAAACAAGGCGGTGGTCGGGAAATTCAAAGACGAAGGAGCTGGTCACTCCATAAAGGCGTTCGTAGGTCTGCGAGCGAAAATGTACGCCATAAAATTTAATGATATGGTCATCAAAAAATTGAAAGGCGTTAAGAAAAACGTCATTGACAAAGATGTCAACTTTGAAGATTATGTTGGTTGTCTACAGAGCGGACAGTCAACATTCTCGTTAAACAGATCCATCAGATCATACAAACATAACGTATTTTCAATTTCGATGAATAAATTAACTTTATCTGGCAACGACGATAAGCGTCATATTATGGAAAATGGCGTGGACACTCTCGCTCACGGACACTATAGAATCAGGGAGGATGAGGAGTGTGATGATGAGCCTCCTACTAAGAAATGCAAACTGTAAAAAATGTAAGAAATGTGTTAAAATTGTATATTTGTATAAAAAATTTATATTTATGTGTATGAAATGTGTAAAAAAATGTGTATGGTTTGTGTAAAAAAATTATATTTATGTGTATGAAATGTGTAAAAAATTGTATATGGTTTGTGTAAAAAAATATATATTTATGATTCAAACAATATGATTTATGATGAAGAAGAATAGGTATGATACAATAAAGTAAGATAACTTTGGGTTCATGTGGGATATAAATAAAAGAAAAAAGTTATAAAAATGAATCTATCTTTTATTTTCCCTAATCACATACAACATCCTTAATATTAACCCATGAATTTTTTGAGCTAGGGAACCCTAACCACTTTACAAACACCTTCTGTCCTTTGTTCTTTAACACTTTTTCAATTAAATAACAGTCTGGAAACTTAGTTTTCTGGAGTTCTTCAGCATAAAAAGCACCTTCAATACTCCCACCCTCCAAATCCTGAAGCAGATACGTGGGAGGAAATGTCGATTGGATCTTCTGTATCTTGAAAATCTCCGTAGTCCACGATGGTAAGTATCCTTTATTAAATAATTTCCTATGTTTTGAAACTCTTACATAGTCACCTTTAGCAAACTTTGGTTTCGTATAGCATTCATTGTAGCGATACACTGTTTTAAGTAGACTATCGTCCTTTACTTGGTTAGGTTTCATTTTAATGGTATAGTGATACCTATCGTTGTAATGTCTAATGAGTTCTTGCAACATGTCCACCCATCTGTAACTGCCTCTTGCCGAAAATTCGAGATACATGTTAGTTTTCAAAGTTCTGATGAAGCGTTCAGCAATGCACGCCTTAACATTAGAGTATGTAGAATAATGATTGATGCCATATTGTTTCATTAACCCTTTAAAATTAACGTTATAATATTCCTTTCCCATGTCGGTCTGTAAATTTTTAGGTGGAATATTAACAGATTCAAGTATATCTTGCATGGCTGCGGTAACATCTTTTCCGCTTTTACTTTTCAACGGTCTCGCATAAGCAAACTTGGAATATGCGTTTATACAAACCAAAATATATTTAAAACCTCTGTTTTCTCTATGATATGGAATCATTTCAATCAAGTCGCTTTGCCACAAATCGTTTAGTCCTTTCATTATAACATGGCGTCTTTGATAATTTATTCTAGCTGGTGCATGAAGTTCGTACGCGATTTCCCGCTTTTTCATGCTATGATTTTTCTCTCCTTCAACTCAGATAAGATTTCTTCTATTTCGTTGTGATGAGAATTATTCCCTGCCGCAGACGAGGACACAAGAAGCCTAAGTCGATCAATGAGCTCATTCGGATCGTCCCAGTATTTATATTCAATTTTACGATTTGGATGTACTTCTTTCATCATACCGCTACCTAATACACGATGTGGCGATCCCTCGTCGGATGATTCTTCATCAGAAAATAATTTCTTGATGACATGTAGATATTTGTGAGTATTGATTCTACGAATGTTTCCACTTTCGTCATAATTTATTTTGTGCGCGTTAGTTTTTTTCAAAATCTCCTTATACACATCTAAATCACGATCGTTGTACAATTTTTTGTCAGGAATATTTTTCATAAGCAATTCATACAACCCAGGGCGTCCAATATATGTCTTCTTACCGATAACGAGGCGATCGTTTCTAATGGTCACAGGTGTTGATCCAATGTAGAATGATTGTCTGTCAGTATCCATTCTCAATCCGTAGATTGGATCGATATTTCTCGGCTTATGTGAAATGAGTTTTTGAATGTAAGGTGTAATCACTGGCCCATAAACTCTTTGTAGCATAGATTTATAATGTTTATGAGGAGATTGTTTAGAGGACTGAAACGTTTCGTATTCCATCTCCGACTCTTCAGATTCATGTTTACCGATGTTCACGAGCTCTTCCAAGGGTTTCGTTATCGGGTTTATAATTTCGCCAATTTCTTGTTTGGTCTGAAGATTGGATTTTTTTAGCGCTAAATATTTATTCCGTATAGATTTAACATGATTGGCAATGTCTTGTTTCACTCGTATCTGTTCCTTGCTCAACGAAGGATTCATTTCGACTGATACATATTTAGGGTTTACATAACAATATATTCGTCTATGCCACGCCTGTATCTCCCATGTTCACGATCGTTTTCTTTACAAATTGTTAAGAATCCATACTTTTGAGATGACCAACATTCGCGACATAACTGTTGAAATTTATCGAACGTCATGTCTGCATTTACGTAGTCGTTGTATAAATGTCTTAAATTTAACGCGTCCTGGTTAAATACGATCACCAAGTTACAATTGTCTCTTATCAGATGTTTAGGTATTCTCGCATACGATTGTGCAAGATAAAACATATCTAAAGATTTATGTCGTCCCATGCTAAAGTAATTTCTAATAGGTCCTTGCGGATCGCACATCACATCGTCGAAAATCACCACTGAATTCTCTTTGACTTCTGTCGGCTCAGGCATGGTTTGGTCGCTGCTTTCAAACTTGAAGTAACCAATTTCTGGAACGTCTGCTAAAATTTCTTCAAGCATTTTGTACTTTGGTTGAAACAGAGATCTCGAAAATATGTAAATATTTGAAAACTTTATTCCGTTAGGATGGAGAAGAATATTTATAAGCACGTTGGTCTTTCCGGAATTACTAGGCCCACATATAATAGACCTAGTGCTGTTGGGAAATAGTATGCTGTGCTTGCATTCGTCTTCTTCTCGATATAAGCTATCCATTGGGAGGATCTCCAGAGACACGTTTTGCTTCTCAACCTTCATGACTGTAAATGAGATTTTTACAATGATACGAATGTTTTTATATAAAAAGTTATAACATGAGGATATTGTAATCAGTATGGCGCCGCGAGTAGAACGAAGCAGACGTCGACACATCGCTCGTGGAGGTAAATTAATAAACACTCTGATTGATAAATTGCCTGTGGAATTACACATACCTGGGTATCGCTTTTGTGGACCTGGAACTAAATTGGAAAAACGACTGAAAAGAGGTGATAAGGGAATCAATCCTCTAGACGAAGCCTGTAAGGAGCACGATATAAGTTACGCACAGAGCTCAGATATAAGCGATCGGCATAAAGCAGACTTGAAATTGGCACAACAAGCCTCCAATCGTGCAAAGGCTGCCGACGCAAGTCTTGGGGAACGTGTTGCAGCTTACACCGTTTCTAAAATTATGAAAGGAAAAGCGAAGATGGGTGCTGGAATGGATACCATTAAAAAACTAAAAGCTGCATATAGAAAGTTACTATCGAATAAGAAGAACAAGAAAAAGAAGAGAGTGTTGAAATCACCAAAGAAAATTGGTGGTATACTACCTCTCCTACCTATATTTGCAGGTTTATCTGCACTTGGGGCTCTCGGTGGTGCAGGAGCACATATCGCTAAAGCTGTAAATTCTGCAAAGTCCAATAAGAAACAGTTGCTAGAAAACATTCGTCATAACCATATGATGGAGAGCATAGCCTTAGGGAAAAAAGGATCTGGTATCGTGATGCAAGGAAAAGGAATGTATCTAAAACCTTATGCGAGCGGTAAAGGACTTCGTTTAAAAAAAAAGCCCTAACTAACTACGACTTGGAACGATACGCTAAAAAACTAGATATTCCACATTTTAGAGGCGTGTACATGAGGAACAACTTACCATCCAAGCCATATAAGCAGGAGCGAATCATTATAAACCTTGATGATGCCAAAGGTCCTGGTACGCACTGGGTAGCCTTAAAAATATGTAACAAGAATGCTTTCTATTTCGACAGCTATGGAGACTTACCACCTCCTATGGAAATAGTAAATTACGTTGGACCACATACAAAACTACTTTACAACGTTACACGTTATCAGAAATACAACACTTTGATTTGTGGACATTTGTGTCTAGCATTTTTACTATAAAAGCCTTCACCTCAGACATACAAGTGTTAAAACGATGCCTACGTTCACTCTAAGCGGATCCACGTCCGAAATCTCCAACACGATTCATCCACCTATTGAGCTGAAAGATGGAGCAGACTACGAGATTGCTTTGCTGCGGTTTGACTCATACAATTCTATACCTAATGTGTCTGAAAACAACAATTCGATGATAGTGATCGATGAAGGAGGTAAGGAACATGTCATCAGCGTTCCAACTGGAACGTACGAGATTGAAGATATTTCTGATTATATAGCGTACGAAATAAAAGCTATGACAAATTCTACTAGAGACCTTGGTGAAATATTTAGAGTTATTACCAACACCAACACGTTGCTAACAACAATCTACTCTTTCCTCGAAGTTTCTTTCAACGTTCCAAACTCTGTGGCAAATTTACTGGGATTTGAAAAGTCCGATAGAATTCCTAAAAGGACCGCCACCGTTTCCAAGAGACCTCCAGACATAAACGGTGTTAACGTTATAAGAGTGGAGTGTAATCTCGCAAGCGGATCATTTCTGAATGGACAGCCGACTCATACCATTCATGAATTTTTCCCCACGGTGCCTCCAGGATACAAGATCACTGAAGTTCCATCATATTTGATTTTCTTACCTTTAATCAACATACAAAAAATATCTGACATTACAATCTCTCTTGTGGACCAGAAAGGACGTCTTATCGACTTTAGAGGAGAGCATATATCTGTGAAAATTGTAATAAGGAAAAATGGGTCTTAATTTTAACAAATACGTTCCCACCACGGAGCAATCTCAAAAAATAAGTCTTGACACCGTTAAGATTAAAAAAGTTTATAATCCTACGCACTGTGAAAAAGACCACACTCCAAGTCGTAACGTCGTGAAGGTAACACGTGTGAATAAGAGGTATCTCAAGTCTCTAGGATACAAAGTGTTATAATATGGATATCCTCGCTGTACACTCCAAGGCTATATTTGAAGATGCCATAGAAAATTTTCAATATCATGGATTCAAACCGTATAACAACTCGGCTCTTGGTGAAAACGATGAAATACGGATTCCTATTCAAGCTGAAAACTCGTATGCATTAGTAAGCAGGAGTTTTATTATGGTTTCTGGAAATATAACCGACGATAAGGATGCTGAATATAAGGGAAAGGTTGTAAATAATGGTTTCCTCTACCTGTTCGATGAAATAAAATTAAATCTTCATGGAGAAACAGTCGATCGTAGCAGAAACCCTGGAATTACAAGCTTATTGAAAGCAATTTGTTCTTACACCGTTCTGGATAGTGAAAGATTGGAAAACGCTGGGTGGATTCACCCCTCCGACGATAATGTGGAGACTATAATAAAAAACAAAAAGTTTAATGTATGCATTCCTCTAAGCCACATCCTTGGAATCGCTGAAGATTATGATAAAATATTCGTCAATTGTAAGATGGAACTTGTTCTCATGAGATCGAAAAACACGATCAATGTCACCAAAGGAGAAGTTAGTAAAATTACCATCACGGATATCGAGTGGATGGTGCCTATCATTAAGGTCTCCGATGTCGAAAGAATAAAACTACTGAATATGTTGGGATCTGATCGCTCGCTGACAATAGATTTCAGAAGCTGGCAATTGTATGAGCATCCATCATTACCTCAAGCAACCAACATTTCATGGAACGTTACGACATCTCCTCAGTTGCAGAAACCTAGGATGGTTATCATAGGATTTCAAACTGCTAGGAATAAAAAGGAAGCCGACTGCTCAAAGTTTGATTTAGGTGATATCCAGAACGTATCTGTATACTTGAACGATACAAAGTACCCCTATCACTCTTTCATGGTAGACAGTACAAATGGTTCGTATGGAATCCTTTATGAAATGTATGCTAGATTTCAAGAGTCATACTATCAAAAACCATCCAATCCTCTCCTTAAAAGAAGCGATTTTATCACAAATACACCAGTCTATGTCATCGATTGCACCAAGCAGAACGAAGATCTGAAATCGGGGGCTTGTACCACCAGGATTGAAATTTCTGCAGCAAACAATATACCAGCAAACACAAAGGCTTATTGCTTAATTCTACACGATCGAAGTGTAGAGTATACTGCATTAACCAACATCGTTACCAATGTCGTGTAACAACATGATTATAATCGACTGTCAAGGATATCAGTCAAGGTGCAAACAATTTATAGCTAAAGAGGTTGCAGTGTCTTCGGTGGATGATAGATTTGCACATTTTGTTCTCCAACCACCTAAAAACAATTACCCAGATACAAAGTCGCAGCGGTACATTGAATCCATCATCCATGGAATTCCGTGGCATAGTGGATACTTACCCTATGACGACTTGAAGCCTGTTCTTGAAAGTGTTTTAAAACCAGTGGATGTTCTTCATTGTAAAGGACTGGAAAAGGTTCGGTTTTTTGAAAAACTGTTGCAGAGACCTGTTATAAACATGGATGATCTTGGTGTTCCAAAGCTTGACAAATTAAGAGACTGTGAAACCAAATGTCTTTTTCATAATGACTCTAATATGAAATGTGCATTGCGAAATGTTATTATGCTTACGCTGTGGATGAAATCCCAGCAAGATTGTAATAAAGTGAATAAAATTCTATAATCCTGAGTTGTGTTCTTTATTTCACAGCCCCTCATCCTAGGAATTAGGAATAGGAGATGTTAGGGAAAACTGGACTTTGTCAAACATGAGAAAATCCAGCTATGAAATAACTTACAAAAGAATACATTTTTTATCACTTTGGTTTTATTGAATATTTACAAGATGAATTTCACTTGAAAGTCTCCTATTTCTAAAATGAATATCACTCATGATCTTGAGAGTCTCCAACTTCTGAAACACAGAAAAATAAAAAGCACATAAGAATTTAGCTTATGATGGATAAGAATGGGAAATGATTCATGTTATTAACACATACCTTTCTAGAGAAATCGATGAATGTAGGGTGCCGGTTGTCGTGTTGTATAATCACTTTTAGTCTGTTACACACACTTCACACTGAGTCTAAAATCTCAAAAAGTTTCCCATATTACACAAAGTTGAGAACGTGGTAGTAGTATCCATCTGACTTCGGCTCCTTACCATAGTACACCAATGAAAGTTTCTCCTCGTTCATCTGTTGAAGCTGATCTTCACTTAACTTCCCGAACCTTGGTGGTAGAAAAACACTGCATCCAATCATTAAGTCTATAACGATTCTCCTTCCATACCTTGTATACACGGAACGAGCTTCCTTTACCGGATAAGCAAGTCCAATTTGCAGCTCGCTCAAGGGCTTGGTACAATTCACATCGGGGATGTTTACAACTGAATACCGCTCTAGAGTAGATACTATAGGCGTCTTCTTATTCTTGGTTTTTTGTGTATTTGGTAAATCCGCTTGTGATGGTTGTATGGTAGAGGACTGCAACGTTTCCCACAAGTCCTGCGTTGTAATATCCACTATATCAGCAGCAGCAGCTGTAGTAGATTTGGGTGCACTTTTACGACCACGCTTCAATGATGACATGTTGTAAGCTTGAAGATCACTGAGGATATGACGCTTGTCTCGCAAATATTTTAAAACTTTCACTCATAGCTCATACAATCTGTTTCATTTACGACTAACCTTGAACCTGTCCTGCACGTGCCGTGTATAACCTTGAAACAAGTTTGAACAAGTCCGAGTGATGACGTCATACATAAAGAATTCATGATTCAGATGTAATGTAAGATGTACTTCCTGTCAGGTGTTGCTCTGGCGTACGTGACAAAACGTGGGAAAGTAGAGTAATACTTCCATGCAAAAAAGACATAAGGTTGATATCTGCTGTGACGTCATACAAACAATCCACCTGTCATATGATCTAATCCGCTCAATCCGCCTGTGACGTAAGCGATGACGTCATAAAACAATCCACTAGCATTCCTCCCAATCCGCATAATCCGCCTGTGACGTAAGAAGTGACGTCATAAAACAATCCACCTGTCATCTACCAATATACAAATTTCAAATTTCCCACCATCCACCATTTGCAATTGTAATATCCAATTTCCACCTTTTTGCAATTTTCAAATCAACCGCCATCCGCCCACCTTACGCCATTTGAAAACGTAGCCATTTTCATTATAAATTACCAAATTTTAAATTTCGCGCCGGAAACGTAACCAATTATATTATAAATTCCCAAATTTTAAATTTCGCGCTTCGTACGCCCCGGAACCGGAACCGGCGCCATTTGCAATAGGAACCGGAACCGGCGCCATTTTGAATCACGCGGTTATAGCCACGCCCACTTGTGACGTCATACAATCCGCCACTGACGTCATAGCCACGCCCACTTGTGACGTCACGATCAGCTGACCGGGAGTGACGTCATCAATCCGCAATCCGCACAATCCGCCTCTGACGTCAGTCACAAAACCATACTACTCACCCACCGGAGAATACGGAAACTTTCTGAATAAATTTACCGCATAAACAAGTGACGATAGTTAGCTTTGCTGAAGAGTTGAAATATGCTGACAATACGAATTTTATTCCAAGTCACTTTTAAGGAAAAAATATCGCTATTTCTGATGTGCTTCTGGCGTAAAATTTTGTATTTTTTCTCTCTTAGATTTTAATCCGTTTTATTTCATCAAACTAAAGGCATTGTTTGCATTTTTATTTTAGCTGTGTTTATACTCCTTTTAGCTACGAGGCCATATCAGGAGTTCAGGATGTGTCTATACACTAGGGAAGGCAATGGAACTATTGACTGTCAATTATTTCTTATCCTGCCGGTTGTATTATTATTCGCACACTTTATCTTGAGCTTCACACTCCATAATGCTGAAAACCGTCCATATAAAGAAGGCCTCGTTCGAAAAAATGAAGATCGTCTCCAGTATTGCCATACCCAAAAACTTCCCGTTGAGGCATTCTTGAGCTACCGTCAATTTTTTTTATTTGTTTACATCATATTATTCTGAAAATGACAGAATAAATCCAGGGATATTAGAAGAACAGTACTGGTGTTGTGGAAATGGTCAATATAAGTGACAACGAAGTTAAAAATAAAGATTGTTTAAACCAAGAAGTATCGGAAATCAGCGAAATAATGAACCAAATAAATGAAATGGAAGGAAAAGCAAATTAATGTGTTTCAAGCTGAATCTGTCGTTGGAGAAAAGAACAAGTCAAGTTTTATTATTTCGTTGTATGAATTGTGTTGTATTAATTACCTACATACTTTCTCGAAAGGCATTTATTTAAATTACATCAATTCAGGCATGTGAAAGTGCGTATTCAAGTAGGCCTACATGTACAATGCTACGATTTTTAAACCGATTTTCTATATTCAG
>CAXKWD010000340.1:0-22280 GCA_964059195.1 Ectobius pallidus
TCTCACAGAAATGAGTACCAGGAGAAATCCTGGGGGTAAAGGCGGCCGGTGCGTAAGGCTCACAACCTTACCACCTTCATGATCCGGAAGTCCAAAATCCGGGAGCCTCAACCTCCTGGAACCCTCTGTGCCTCCATGGCCTGTATAGGGAACACTTTACTTTTACATAAACCAAAATACATGGTACGTGTCAATGAAGTGAGCGCGCCGCTCATATGTCGACCATTCGCGTTACCAGAATGTTTTACTGTGTTATTATTTATGGAGTAGAAAGATAAGCTAATGTACTGTTGTTGTTCCTGCCATATTTTCCACTCATTTCAATTGATCCTCCGCAGTTCTTAGGATCAGACTCATTATTGTGTTAATTGTATGCAGTGTTAGATAGGTTCGATTACAAGATGGAACACAACCTAGAAGGTCGCAGCAGAATCCGAATTTGTGCTCAAATTTTTCCACAATAGGCTATTTAGGCAGAGACACTAGGGCATTATGGAACATCCTTCCTCCACCCTCAAATAGCCTATACGTAGGAATACTAAGAAGAGGAATATTGTCAATGAATTGCAGGGAGGAAAACAAGGAACTCAAAACGCTATTCTCTATTGCAGGCCTAATGTTTTCTAATGTAAAAATTTATGGCCTGATTATATTATTCATTAAAAGGTATTGAAAGAAATATGTTTCCAGAACCTGTAAATAGCAAAAACTAGTCAAAGTAATAGTTGAATAACAATATATAGTTGGTATAACGTCGACTAGTACTATGCGAACGCTGCGCTCACATGTCGATCCTAACGGATCCGAACGACCTCGACCAACGTGGAGTTAAATCCCTTTCTATATGAGAATGTACAGATTTTCGGACCTAATAATAATCTATATCAGTATGAACATTCCATCACCGTTTCCATCACAATTTCTATGTTAATTTATGTGTGTATGGGTATTAATGTTATTTTTTTCATTTTTGTTTCAGGTAAGTACAACAATCTTCGGATTATTTCGACTCTTCAGAGTAAGTAAATTAAATTCTTATGTCAGAAATATGCTTTCTTCAGTCTAGAGCAGTTGAGTAAAATAATAATGTTGACTAGGTTCAATTGCCCGCTAGGGATGTTATGGGTTATATATACATTCAATAATAGTTAATACACCAATTGGTGTCGAATATGTTACCACTTTATTTACATAGTTCGTGTAAAACACTTGCGTAAAGAAATAAAAAATACCTTACCTTAAGGCTCTTAACATAGAATGGGAACGAAATATTTTAATTTATATTACGTAGCGTTTCCGCATTTTGTGGTCTGTGTCATGAAAACTGACATGCTACTGTAATTACTTTCTCAGACGCCTTTCTCATCATCATCTAATTACAGCATGAGAAGCCTGATGCGTGCGAATAAGTCAGTTGTAACGTGCGTAAACGTACTGAACAACTTGTACGATGTTATTGTTTCAGGGGAAATGCGGCATATCATTAAATAAATTACTGTAACTTACTTAGGCTTGAAATATATGCATCACACTTTTTAACACTTGCAAGTGAAATGTTTCAAATAGGGCTGGTGTAAACAAATGTCAGTTAATATTTCCGTCCATGTAAGTATCTGATTAATTTTGTTCTTAATCATGAAAGCTATACGTCATACGTCATACTTGTTTAAAATCCTCACTGCCCTTGATCATTTTGCACAACCTTAATTTGTTGCCGTTATCCACTGCTCATAATTTAGAATATTTCTTTGTATTTTAGCTCTTGGCCCATCCCTTCTGAGGTATTATTACCTGTACATATACATACATCTTCAATTTACATTAAAATATTCTATCAAAATGTGAAAAGTAAATAATCAGAAATTAAAATATTGTTCCTACGAAACTACAGGAAATCTTTCTTTACCCTAGGTCAGCTCATTTTTCATTTGAACGGTGATTTATAATTTTCTGTTATAGTTGCGTAAAAAGCTGCTTGGTCCCATTAAGATTTTTAAACTTCCGGTTTAGTAATTTACAAGGAAAACTCACAACAATGTCATCAATTCATTACGTAATTGTTCTAATGAGTTCACAGCGACGGAGATTATATCTGAACATTCGCGGATCCAGGGAAATGGCTGTGGGGGCTCTGCAGCATCCGAACTATTAAATTATTATCTACTTTAATTTTTAAAAATGTAATCTAATAAGGATTAAGAGGAACCACATGGTGAGGTGAATTTTTTTGAACTTTCAACGTAATTTATTTTATCTGTATTATTATAGAAACTGTTACTATCATAAATAAAATCAGGGACAGAGAAGATACGTCAGCGAGAAATAAGATGGACTACAAGGAGCGATAGTGCTGCAGGCCGCAGTCAGCTGACCGAAGAACAAATAGGATGATTATTAAGTAGTTATGTCGTCTGCCATCGGTTGTCAGCAATGTCTGGAAATCTGAACTGTTTTGTCCAACAAATACTACTAATTATTTTACTTTTTAAAATTTCACTTTTTCCTACAAATAAAACATTAAAACTAATAATAAGCTCCCAGTAACGAGCTCAAAGAACATTGCACAGAACGCTGAAATAAAATAGCTGCTTTTTTTTGGTAGAACATAACTTGACTTTTAGTGCTGTAGACTATTTAATGTCCATTTTCAAGGGTGTATTGCCTGATTCTTGATGATGTACTGAATGAGCCAATAGGCTGTTATTAAGAAATGTATGGCAATTTTTGTATTAGATGCATTTATTTTATTTTGTATCAAACGTCTATCAACCAATTTTTCGGTGCAGAGATTCATCTGGCACAGCCCCTCCATTTAAGAAATACGGCATCCGTAACTGTCTTAGAAGCATTCTCTATCGGCTATGTATTGCGGGTTTTCTAGTCGTTGTCGGCAGGCGGTGCTCCAAAGAAAGGAATTCTGCAGCATTTTCTGTCGACTGTGTATTGCGGGTTTTCTAGTCGTTGTCGGCAGGCGGAGCTGCAAACGCAATCAAGGAATACTTAGGAGCATTCTCTGTCATCTGTGTAATGCGGGTTTTCTAGTCATTTATAGCAGGCGGTGCTGCAAACATTATCAGTCATGGAATTCTTAGAACATTGACGGGTCCGGGGGAGGGCTGTGGTCCCCTTTGGTTCTGCAGCAACCCAAATCTTAACTCTATACATTATTTTCGTTTTCAAACTGACAAGCTAATAAGCAGAGCAAGCCACATTATGCTTTAATTTTCTTATAATTATGCTTTATATTTTTAATAGATATGCTTTATTATGCCTATTTTTTGTAGTCTTATTTCTTTCATACAAAAAACTTTTGTATCTAAAATGATTTTTTGTGACAGTAAAATATGTTTGTGTTACAAAAATAATACTTAATTATACAAGAACACGTCGGCTGCGGTGGTCTAGAGGTAGCGTGCCCACCTCTAGATCCGAAGGTCGCGGGATCAAACCCAGCCGCATTCGATGGATTTTTCAGGAGGTAAGAATACTGAGCACGGAGTCCTCCGGGAGGGACTTTAAGTTGGGGCCCGGACATTAAGCTGGGGGGGGGCCGTGTCGTAGATTTACTCCAAGCCTAAATTAGAGCCTCTGGACAAAATTTCTCGGCCCTTTCACGTCCAAATAATACCTTACTTTCCGGAGGGGGTTAAGGGGCGATGGGCTTACCACCTGTCCCTCTGCTCTCTCTAGGAAAATAAACGTAACAAAATTCACATCGGGAAACACAAACCTCCACTTGGAGGCCCTTCGCCCCAACATGGGGGCATAGGATTCGAGAGAAACAAGAACACGCTACAATAAGAGAATAATGCTAAAGAACGAAAACACAGTAATCAGTGTCGCTCTCAGTCCCTGTACTATACTCTAGAGCTTGATTAATTGCAAGTTTTGGTGAATGCTTTGACCATTTCTTTAGGAGTGGAGAAAATTGGACTGTCACGTTATTTCATTTACTATGTCAGTCATAGTCAGGGTTAGAATTTTTAAGTAAGCATTTTTTTAGCAAATTAAAGCCCCTGTTAAAGAAACCACGATCTGAAACGTCTTTAGTTAAGAATAGAGCCAATTTTCCAGCACCTTTTTGTCCCATTTTAGGGCCTTTGTCCCTTTCTTCCTCCACCGTTCTTCATCGTTATTTGTATTTTGCTACAGCTTTTTAATAATCATCTTCTGAAGCACATTGATCGCTTATAGGTTATGACTTTTGAGTTTCATTGGTTTCGTTCCAATATATGTGACCTTAATGAATTTTTCATCAGCTTACATAAAAATGGGAGAAGTAAACCTGCCTGTTTTCAGCCAACGCGATACTGAAGCCAATCCTACAATGAAAAATAATGAATACTTTAAATATTCTATTTTCATTTTAAGTCCCATTAAATTTATTCAATAGCCTGCTGTTTGTGAAATTAAGTTTTTTACATAACGGGTTTTAGTAGTACCTTTTTCTTCACTATTTTGCTATATTTTAGCTCCTTTTTCCATACGAAATTGTACCTAAAAATGTTAACCCTGGTCATAGTGGTCACTCTTACCACAGTGGAGTTTTTGGAGTGGAGGAAATCGCCAAAATTTGCCACCCTCGCGATTTGAACCCTAAAATCAGGCATCGTGATCAGTCTTACCCTAGGGTCAGCAAAAGCACTTTGGAGTTGAGGAAATCGTCACCATTGGCCAGTCTCGAAATCTGAACTCTAATATCAGTCATCGTGATCAATTTTACCATAATATCCACGAAGGCACCATGTATTACGAGCTAATGAATTTGAATGAACACTCACGGTAGTTCCCGGTTTCTTCAGGGAAGTGTGTGGATGAGGATGGCACATCGGTGGAGGATGGGATGACACCGTCCGGTCTGAAATAACAAAATTATAATAAGAAAAATGTGAAACCTGAATTTGATATATTATAGCAGGTCCTTCAGCAGAAAAATTTTTTAACATTCATGTAGAGCTGCCTCAGACTCATGCATTGCGGGGTAGGAGTTAATTTTTTTTAGAATAGATGGGTTAATTTTAGCTATAGCTACTCTTGAAACAATTTCTACGAAATAGTCTTGTCAAAACTACCTATAGTCCGTCCAATCTAAGAACCAAACCTAAAATAACAAAGATCAATATGCCTGTCTCAATCTCAGGTAATACGAGTAATGTGCTAAAGTAATACAAAATTACTGATTTTTGTTTATTTTAGATTTAGTTCTTAGAGCGGATGGACTTAAGCGATATTTTAGGTCTTAATTGAAGCATTTAAAAAATAAACGAAAACTAAATTTTTTTTCGTTTAAACTAGTATCGGCGAAAAGCTGTTAGTAAGTTCTCGTCTTCTGCGATAGATGGCGTGCAAAAAATATTGCAGGCATCAGGGCTTCTCTCAGGCGTTTTAACCTCAAAGCAACACAAATTAAAGCACACGAAATGGACATAATTTAGTGTAATATTAAAATTCACATTAACAGATTTTATTTTATTTTAATACAGGTTGTTTAATGTGCAGTTTAATTGGCGCTTTCAATGCATGAAGATTGTTCGTGTTCGATATTAATCGATAGTTGAATAACACTGTTATAATGAAATTTTGTATCGTAATGGATATCATTACGTTACATATAAGCATAAGAATATTATAGTGTGGTCGAACAAAAAATAAATTGCGATATAAGTTATAACGTGTAAAATAAAAATAAGAACTTTATAGAAACAAAAACACAGTACAATTTTTCAACAACCCTCGCAATTATTACAAAACAACAAACAAGTCTGGGTCATATTTCCGCTTCGGAGTTTCAAGTCCTATACAAACATTTGCAGCATGCGGACTACATGCAGTTTAAAATTCCCTGAACGTATTCGTTTGCTTTGTTTTCTAGAGTAGTTCATTAAACTGAAAGAGAATAATTATAAATTATGAGCATATACAAGTAGATATTTTCACCGATTAATGTCCTCGTTGTTCGTAACCTGTAATCGATTAATTACGAAAATATCAGAGTGATGAAGTGATCGCTATCATGAACTAGTGATATCACAACTGATTGAAAACCATTACAACTCAATTGTATGTTATACGAATTTGTTAGTGCTTGCTTTGCATTGTATTGTTGTTATCTGTAGACTGGACATGGCATGATTGATGAATTATGATTAATTGAAGCTCAAAATTCAGAATGTTTATATCTTTTAATTTGTTACAATTATACTAAACTGTGGATGTGTCTCAGACAGTATTTAACGAAATTATCTTTTCAAATGAAGAACATTTCAAATTAATGTTTAAAAACCCCGGTAGGCACATGTTTTCATAGCAGCGGGGGGGGGGGGGTTACAGATGTAATCCTGATTAAAGTAAGATATAATAAATTCTCCATGTGCATTATTTTTGTTGGGTGATTAAAGTTTCCAAATGGAAAATAATTTTAGCAAACATCTCTTATATATATAAAAGGCTTTGTCCTGACTGACAGGAATCAACGTACAGCCTAAACTATAACAGGTAGATACTTGGAATTTTGATAGTACCTTCGTTTCATAATGTAGATGCTCACTAAAAAGGGATTTTGAAAAATTCTGATTCTAAATGCCAAAAATTAAATGTTTTTAAAATACTTAAGCCCTTTTTACATAGAATTATCGAAACAAATTCACAGAACATATTGTTGCCAATGGTATAGGTGGGTTTGGATTAAATGAAATGGATGTTTGACAAATTAGAGAAGGTATCATTATAATTCATATTATCTATATTAATAAAAGGAATTGTCCTCGATGTCCAGCGAAATCTACTGAACGCAGAGATCTGAAATTTTAAACATAGGTGGGCTGAAGGGTCGGAAAATGCACCTCGAAGACGGAATTTTAATTTCAGTTTGCGTTCGTGAGTTATGAGTGAAAAACGGGCAAAAAACATGCATTTTTTGCGTTTTCAAAACATAAGTTTTCAGTTATACATTTCAATGTCAAATCAATTACAGTTGGCTTTGGCTGATTTTGTCATACCTTGAAAATAAAACTTTCGCGATCGCTTGAATGTTGTAAGCCCTAAATATGGTCAAACGTTGTTTTATTTGGACGAATATCACTATACAGAGGTTTTCTGGGCCAAGAAACTTGAATCTGAGGTCGCTTTTACCAGACGATGCTGTCTAATCGTGGTATGTAGTCCACGTGATTTAGGAGTTAATAAATATAATGATTGGAATAGAAGACTTACTTGTAACCTCTCTCTCTGGACCCTCAGGATGCTGTAGCTCTGTTGTCGTGATGTGATGCCGTGATGTTCCAATCCCGGCTCGTACCTGTTTGTTCTATTGCCCGACTTAATTTTCTCTTATCTCAGGGACAGCACGTTATAAGGAAAGCGTTCAATGTAAAGTCGTTATAATTGGGTAAGAGCGAAATTTATTTAAAATGCAACCTTCTACTCACAATTACAATATAATTACAATCTCCAGAATATTAAATTTACTCTCTTAAGCAAGGTGCTACATCAATACGCGGCTTCTTGTTAATTGATAGTTTACTCAGATTCTACTGGTATATTACAATGATTGCTCTCCCCGGACTTTAACTTTGACTAAGTACCCAGCGACCCTCGACTGGACTTATAAATTCCGAGACTACTACCGGGATGTGGCCTACTGGCCTACAAAAACCACGCGACCGAAACCTCTGGAGCTCTCGGCTCTTCTCTCTGTCTCAAAAATCATCACCTCCCAAGAAGCTTCGTACTGACGTCAGACACACAAATTAGTCCCTCATTCTTATTGGTTATTATATGTTAGTATTATTCCGCTAGTGCGGAAGAATATCGGAAGCCAACACAGATCTCTGAAGGTTTCCAATTCTCGGAACCTTAAACACCCTATTGTTCCTCTAGTGTCGGAGCAGAGCTGGTTTATCCCCATCACACAATAAAATCGCTCCTTATCTGATGTTCTTTTGTCTACGTTAAAATTCTAGCACAATACCAATACACAGAATTTGCTCAAGTGATTGACAGCCTGCCTTTGTCTCCTCAGACTGTGTTATTTTTACAGTTACTTGCGCTTGCTTTTATTCTAACGTATTAATTTTCCCATTTCTTATAACAAAATTGATTCTAGTTCTCAAACTCTTAATAATTCTGGTTTATACTTATCTTTCCCAATGTTTAATTAATTTCTGTATAATATTAATAAAATGAAATGTTTTAATTAATTATTGTAGAACGTTATGGAATATGTCTAAAGGCATATTCCGCCTCAAATGCCTACCTGCGGGAGAGAGATTGCTTGTTTACAAGAATATCTCTATCGTAGGTATGCCCACGAATTAACAATGCCTCCACAAAAACTTTAACGTGACATCTCCTTCTTATACATCACTCAAATAAAATCGTAAAGTATAGTATACTAATTAAACTTCTTAAATCATTAATTTAAACTTCCCCTATTTGTTGTGTTGTAGCTTTAACACTGATTTTCCCTGCAACTGATTGTAGGCCTTTGCATTTTCATCTGGCTCTGCCCTTATGCTAACATCTTATTACTAGTTATACCCTCTTATTACTATTTATACAAAATATATACAAGTTGGAACATTGTTCACCCAATGCCCTGTTCACCTTTCTTTCCATTCCGTATGTAGGCCTATTTTGCCTTTCTAGGCCTACCACCTCAAATGCCATTCTTGTCACATCCGGGAATTTATTTACACTGATATATACAACTGCACGTACACATAACAGCAAAGGTTCGATGAGTCTGCTTTAAACTGATGGTCGTGGAATAAAAAAAAACAAAACACAACATAGAAAAAATGGACTTCGCAAAAACACGACACACGCATAACACTGCAACATTTTTAATGATGTCGCTAACAAGGTTCATTCAGTCAGCTTGAATTAGCGCACCACTCGACTTATACCACAAGCACGCCACCAACACTATTTCTTTATCTATGACAAGAGAAAGGTTCGTTGAGTCTAAGCTTTAACTCTGTCACAGATCGGACGTCATCTCACTGTTGCTTTTACACATTAACATATGACTCTGAAATTCTGTATACTAGTGGTTACTTAAACTATTGCTTAACTATTGTACAGTCCTAACGTAGGTTATTCCTGTTCATGGTGTGAATTTACTGGGTGGGTGATTCTTTATATGGTTTGAGTAGTTGTTTATGGTATCTGCCAAAGATTTTACCTGATTTTACGTCTTGAATTTCATAAGTGTGGTCCCCGAATTTCTGAGTTATAAACCCTGGTCCCTTGAATAGAAGCTCGAGACGAGAATAACGTCCCCTTAATAGTGAAGACAGCTTAGTGTCCCTAATCAGTACCTTATCATTGATTTGAGGCGACCATTTATGCTTGTAGCGCTTGGCCTTCTCCTTGCGTTTGGCTGCACGTGTTTTGATACGCTCGAATGCGCGTTTGCACCTCTCAACATAGAACTCTGGGTACCCTAAGATCTCTCTTGCCTCGTCAGTCAGTCTACCTATTATGTCTGAGTCGTAATCTACAATTTAGTGTATTTCAGTCTGTCAAAAAAAAATCGTCATAAATGTCCTGAAATTATATGTATTTTTTTTTCTTTATTTTCTTTATTTATTCTCTTTTTATTTTTATTTTTTTTCAATTTATTTATGCAGCTCATGGGGTGTGCTAATACTCTCTCATAAATCTCCCCTTAATAATGACTTCCCTTTAAATCGTGACATAATTCCACCTTATCGCGTAATATCTCTAACATCTCTGTACTTAACTCCCTGGCACGCGACACCGGCTCGAACGGGATCTTGGCCTAGATTCTTTCCTAGAATCGCCGTGAATATGTCTCAATGACACTATGTGGAGATTACACGCGTCACAGTCCAGTGACCCCTGTGTACAAATATGACCTAATTCAGGCTCAGCACTGTCATATGCACTGACCTCGACCAATTCTTGATCCCCTATACAAATGTGTTCCACAAAAAATAACTCGCCATCCATATCTTTTTCTATCTCCAATCTTTTATCTGCAACCCCTGTGTCATTGTAATCTATAAATGGGACTTTTATTTCAACATTATTAACCACTGCAAATAAAGCCTGTCGCTTGAAATCTATTGCTGCGTTCCATTCTAAAAAAGCATCTGATCCTAGGATAACATCTGTAGTTAATCCATTAATTACAAGGAACATTATTTCTACCTCAAATCTCCCCATTTTAACTAACAGTAAACATTGTTTTTTCACTCTCTCGCGTCGCTTGCCTACAGCGACTGAAAAAAATACTGCACATACTGGTAGTGACAAAATTCTAATTCCCATTTGTTCCAACCTATAATAAAAATCTAAACTGCACACACTTGAGCTTGAGCCGCTGTCTATTAATATATCACATTGCAAGCCATATATATCTGCCTTAATTCTAGGTGGTTCAGCTATTACATCACGTCCAGTCTGTGTCAAAGGAATTTTCGTAGTGTCAGTAATGTCCCTAACGTCTTTCTGAGCTGTCATATAGTTGGTAGACCCATTTCTGTCAGTAGTATTCATACGACTGAGGCAATCGAGAATCTCAGGGTCCACAAGAATCTCGCGACTTAGTTTTCCGACGGCTGGTTTCCGCCGTTGCCTTGTGGCGAAGCCGACCTACTCCTATCATTATTCGGCTGAAAACTCCGGGCTTCCGGATTCATATTTCCGCCTCTAGTATCGTTATCAGACCTACCTGTCGCCTGATTGTTGCAATTATTATTGTTATTTCGCCAGTTACATTGTCTATTGTATGGCCTCCTATAGAAATTGGCTCTCCAATACCCGTTTCTATATCCCCTATTTCGCAACCAGTGCGGAGCATTTCTGTTATAGTTATTTCTATAGCCCTGATTGTTCCCATTGTTACTGTTACTAGGCCTATTATCGACCGTGAACATGTTAATTTGCCTATTGTTATTATTATTTCCCCTTTGGAAATTAGGCCTATTCTGAAATCCCCTGTTATTCTGTCCGTTCTGTCCCCTGTTATACTGGAAACTGTTCTGGTAGTTATTTTGGCCTGATCTGCCCCCATTATTGCCCTGATAGGCCTGATTATTTTGGCTGGAGTGAGGCGCAGCCGGTGCCTCCTGCCCACGAGATACATAATTAGGCCTAAAACCTTGTGAATTATTGTTCTGTTTGTTGCTACTATTCCCTACATGAAAGCTATTATTTTTGCCCCCATCCTGAGTGTAAGGTGAAGTTGCCGTAGCCTCAAATTTCGTAAGCAAGTCTACCATTTCCCCAAAATCCTTAGGCCTAGCCACTATCAAATTGTTTCTGATATGGTCCTCATAATGGCTTGCAGCGATACTCAAGACCTCGGAATCTTTAAGAGGAGGGTCTAACATTCTCCCTTTCTGAGCTATGCGTAAAAAATGATCAATCATCGTCACGCCCCCTTGTGGGTTATATTTCCCCGTAGTAAGTTCGCTTCGAATTTTGTTTTTCTCGTTGTCATTCCAGTAGCGATGCATGAAAAATTTCTTAAATGTGTCATAATCTACCTGTTCCCCTAGTGTTAATTTTAGCCACTGAGATGACCTACCCTTCAAGCTTTTCTTCACCATTAACATTTTAAGTTCTGGAGGAATTGACTTTAATTTAAAATAATTATCCAGTTCAGTAAGATAGTACTGAGGATTCATATTTTCGTCCTCATTGAAAATTGGAAATGGGATCTCGTTTAACAAGTGAACAGGAATGCCCTGTACAGTTGCATTCACATTTTGAGTAATACCATTACTGCTAACATTATTACTATCATGCGTAGCGATACTGCTATGCCGGACTGGAGTTGACATTCTTTCAAGTTCAATAGCATTTTCAGTTACAACCATGGTACTTGTAGAAGCTAAATTTACATTATTAACTCTATTCTCCTCCGGGATAACATTATCACTGCTCGAAGTGCCACTCATGCTGTTCTGGCAAATCGTTTCTATCTGTCTGTCATTTTGTTCCAGTTCCCTAATTTTATTTTGAACTAAGTCCATTTGTGAAGTTAAATTATCAACCCTGTCATTCACTGATTTACTGGAAGTCTCTACCACTAATTTAACCTGATTCAAAGTTGCTTCTAAGCTACTCTTAACTGCGGTATTTTGTTCAGTTAAAGTATTCTGTATTTTCTCTTGTTCCCGCCTAAGCTCGGTTTGAACATTACTTGTGATTTCAGTAAATTTATTATTAACTTCAGTCTGCAGTCCCCTTACACTATCTTCAAAATGATTTACTTTCTCCTGCATGTGCTTAAAACCTTCTTCCATTTTCTGTTCTAAGGTCCCTATAGAATTTAATTTGTTATGTACATTTTGCACTTTCTGTTCTAGGGTCCCTATAGAATTTAGTTTATCATTTACAGATTTTAATTCTCCCTGCAAGTTTTCTTTCATCCTCTGTTCTAAGTCCCCCACAGAATTCAATTTACTATTTACAGATTTAAATTCTTCCTGAAAATTTTCTTTCATTTCCCCTACTGATTTTAATTTATCATTTACATTCTTCAATTCCTGTTCTACATTTCCCATAGAATTTAATTTATCCTCTACTGTATGAAATTTATTGTTTATCTGTGACATGAAACTGTGGAGTAGGGATTTTATATCCCCCGTGTCATTTTGAACTGCCTGGCTTGTACTAGGCCTAATTTCGTCTACTTCCATAGCTGTATCTGGCTGATTTTCGTCCTGAATTTCAGTACCCTGGACATTTATTTGGTCGGAAGGACCCTCCAATAACACATCCTCATTACTATTTACAGTTGTTGGTTCTACATCGCCCTGTACCTCCATTTCCTGGTTCTCCATACTGTCTCCTATAACTTTATGCCTTAGTTTCATTGGACGTAATTATGCTTATTCTCCTTCTACACAAAAATATACCCTGCTATGCTAACACATCTAGCTATAGTATACATGTAAAAAAATACCCTCAAGGAAACAAAATATATATACACAAATATGAAATGTTTGTACTTTACAATTTTGGTGTGATGCTCGATGAGTTGCTGGTCCGTGTGGCGGTGACTGAAGTCCCGCTCGCCGCTGTCTGCTGCCGTCGATCCTCGGTAGTGAAGCCTCGTTGCCTCCCGTGCTGAATTTTCATTAATGTCCTATGCCATTAATGCTCGACACCCTCAAACGTTGGAAGCGCCATTTGGAATAGAAGACTTACTTGTAACCTCTCTCTCTGGACCCTCAGGATGCTGTAGCTCTGTTGTCGTGATGTGATGCCGTGATGTTCCAATCCCGGCTCGTACCTGTTTGTTCTATTGCCCGACTTAATTTTCTCTTATCTCAGGGACAGCACGTTATAAGGAAAGCGTTCAATGTAAAGTCGTTATAATTGGGTAAGAGCGAAATTTATTTAAAATGCAACCTTCTACTCACAATTACAATATAATTACAATCTCCAGAATATTAA
This sequence comes from Ectobius pallidus, assembly GCA_964059195.1. Taxonomy (NCBI): domain Eukaryota; kingdom Metazoa; phylum Arthropoda; class Insecta; order Blattodea; family Ectobiidae; genus Ectobius; species Ectobius pallidus. The sequence continues at coordinate 13,435 of CAXKWD010000340.1, forward strand.
ATTTACTCTCTTAAGCAAGGTGCTACATCAATACGCGGCTTCTTGTTAATTGATAGTTTACTCAGATTCTACTGGTATATTACAATGATTGCTCTCCCCGGACTTTAACTTTGACTAAGTACCCAGCGACCCTCGACTGGACTTGTAAATTCCGAGACTACTACCGGGATGTGGCCTACTGGCCTACAAAAACCACGCGACCGAAACCTCTGGAGCTCTCGGCTCTTCTCTCTGTCTCAAAAATCATCACCTCCCAAGAAGCTTCGTACTGACGTCAGACACACAAATTAGTCCCTCATTCTTATTGGTTATTATATGTTAGTATTATTCCGCTAGTGCGGAAGAATATCGGAAGCCAACACAGATCTCTGAAGGTTTCCAATTCTCGGAACCTTAAACACCCTATTGTTCCTCTAGTGTCGGAGCAGAGCTGGTTTATCCCCATCACACAATAAAATCGCTCCTTATCTGATGTTCTTTTGTCTACGTTAAAATTCTAGCACAATACCAATACACAGAATTTGCTCAAGTGATTGACAGCCTGCCTTTGTCTCCTCAGACTGTGTTATTTTTACAGTTACTTGCGCTTGCTTTTATTCTAACGTATTAATTTTCCCATTTCTTATAACAAAATTGATTCTAGTTCTCAAACTCTTAATAATTCTGGTTTATACTTATCTTTCCCAATGTTTAATTAATTTCTGTATAATATTAATAAAATGAAATGTTTTAATTAATTATTGTAGAACGTTATGGAATATGTCTAAAGGCATATTCCGCCTCATGATTTTACTATTATGCTCTTAATTTTTAATTTTTGAAATAATTATCGCGGGCGAAGCCGCGGGCACATGCTAGTAATTATATACATTGCTACTTGAAGTTCTAGTCTTATAATGTTAGAGAGAAAATTGCGGTAGAAGGAAGTTTTCTTTGGATTATAAAGAAGAAATAAAATAATGAAAGTAACAATAATACTATGTTATTTGTCTTGCCTGCGACACAATAATTTTCATGGAAAAGAACATAGTGTTCCTTTATAACGTTTGGATACGAAACGACTAATATATGAACCTACAATTCCATACTACCTGGAAAAGAACCCCCTGAAAGAAATACAAATATACAGCACCTTAATAGGAGCTCGAGGCACAATTCCAAGCCATATAGTTACCATCTGGAAATAACTCCAACTAGACCTGCAGAAGCTGAAGAAACTAGTTCTAACTTTGAAGGGATCACGGTACATTTATAGAATCCACTGTTATAATTTGGCGTAATGCTTTATGATTCTGGTGATTTCTGCTATAGGCCTATATGTTAATGTTTATGAAATTCAGAACTCTGTTGATCTATGTTTGTAAGATTTTAACAATTATTTTATAGATAAGATATGATGTATGTTATACTTTGCCTCTAGGCAGCCTACAATTGTAGGAAGTGTTGAAAATAAAAATAAATTATTATATATCGGTACATACGTTCTTAAATCAGTGTTCTTGGCACTGAATTTTGAAATTTTGTGTAACACTGTTGCATTTTAACTGTAGCCCTAACATACGTTTTTACAATGTCTCTTATTCTTGGAGATTTAATAAATACATAAATATGGGTCTTTCATATTGTTAAGACCATCTTACTGTACTATAAAGCAGGCATGTTTCATTTTCATTTCGGCCTCGCCGTCTTGAAGACTGACGTCATATCGTGTGAGAGTACTTACTACTCATTCACAGTGCGGAGTGATTAGGGGGAGACTTGTAGAAATCTCGACAGAGACTTGAAAGTGTAATTTCGCGAAAGCGGCCAGATTAACGACTATGAGCGCTCTGATTAAAGATCCCATGCTCATATAAACATGACTCCCCCGCAGTCTCATTCAGTAATGATCATTCCCCTCCACAAACACGCATTTCCCTCCTCCACCACAATATTTACCTCTTTCAACTCCCGGCTCATACGCGATCTCTTCACTTACCTGGAGGCGAACTCGCCCAAGCGTTCCCTCATAAACCATGCCTGTTCCTTGTGATAAGACGAGGAGGTACTTCAATATCGCATTATTCTGCTGTTTCCAGTCAAGGGGATAGAGTTCTCAACGGTGACGTTCTGCTGTATTTCACTTCAAATTGTAGTAATTCCTTGCTTTATTTAACGCAGGTTTACATAGAGTGAGGAAAATGAGTTTCTATAATTTAAATAATATTACGGTGAAATAAGATATCATGCAGGCAGTTGTAGGTGGATACTAGTCGTGCAATAGCTTTTTAAGAGCCTAAAAATATAATTATTTTTTGTTCAAACATACCATTATGCGCTTATTATATGTGGCGTGACACTATCATATACAGATATACGATACAGATTTTCATTATAACACTGGTATGATATCTATTATTATTATTGTTACGAGTATTATTATTATTATTATTATTATTATTATCATCATCATTGTCATCATTATTATTATCATCATCATTTACACGTAACGATCTTGAAACCTTGAGAGTAACAAATGAAACTGCGTAATAAGCAACGTGCATGTCATACGTAGAAATAGAGGAGAACTACTAAGAGCTGTTGTTTGCTTCATCATTTACGAGCAATTCTAAAACTCCAAAACTTAAACAATTAATTATGGTTGAACAAAAACAGCAACCTGTATGCAACCTGTATGCAACCTGTCTATAATGGTAAATAATTAATACACTCGTATGAAAATAATGAGACTAGCTTTTCTCATTTCATGAAAACGTACTCGTGTCTTAATAAACGCCAAACGCCATGATAGACTCGTTACATAATATACTATTTTAGGCTCCATTATAAAAATTAGGTAATTATAGGTTATAACTTGCGAGTGAAGTTTCCTTGTCTTATAGATTTTAAGTATAGGCTAGTTTACACGATGACACTAGGTTTCGTAAGCACTTTCATGAAAATGATTTCGTGAAACTAATTACACACATTTTCTTTCCAACGCAACCACACATTTCATGTTATTTCTGAAATTCAAGTTATTAAAATCCCATATAAATGTTTGAAACACGTATGAATACAGGCATTTCACAATTTCCTCACTTCCCCATTTCATTTTACGAAACGCGAACAAGCTAAATAAGCGTAAAATATCAACATTACTATTATAGTTTCGTGAAAAGTTGGAATCAGCCGAAACTGCGTAGTTTCGTAACTCATTGTCGCCAGTACTTCTTGCGCTTGCGCATTCAAGTAAAAAACAGTTGCGAAACTTACTTACGAAACCTAATTTCGTCGTGTAAAATAGCCTTAAGGGTAGTTTACACGACGAAATTGGGTTTCGTAAGTAAGTTTCGCAACTGTTTTTTGCTTGAATACGCAAGCGCAAGATGTACTGGCGACAATGAGTTACGAAACTACGCAGTTTCGGCTGATTCCAACTTTTCACGAAACTATAATAGTAATGTTGATATTTTACGCTTATTTAGCTTGTTCGCGTTTCGTAAAATGAAATGGGGAAGTGAGGAAATTGTGAAATGCCTGTATTCATACGTGTTTCAAACATTTATATGGGATTTTAATAACTTCAGAAATAACATGAAATGTGTGGTTGCATTGGAAAGAAAATGTGTGTAATTAGTTTCACGAAATCACTTTCATGAAAGTGGTTACGAAACCTAGTGTCATCGTGTAAACTAGCCTTTATGTTATTCATTATTCTTAAAAGTGATGTTTTATGAAAAATATAATGCAATCGTTTTGAACGTAAGAATCCGGGCCTTACTTTTAGTATTGCTTTTAATAATTTCAAACTGTACAGAAACCTTAGAGCAGTATTATATTACCTCCGATAAGAAATATGATGTTGTACACTCACACTTCCTTTAGCAATTCACACTGTGATATAGAATAAGAGCCACTATTGCAGAAGTGAGTACTCAGTTGTTTCAACGGCATGGCAGACTTGCCTGAGTTTGTACAACGGTGGCTGACTTATAACTACCCTTTTAGGGGATTTTTGTGATGTACGTATCTAGTAACAATTTTAACACTTAAACCAGATGAAAAAATTGCTAAAATTAAATTTTGTTAATGTAATCTGATTCTCTCCTCTCTGCACATGGAGAATGATATTCACATCGCCTCGACGGCTCTTGAGTAGGAAATTGAAGTATTCGTTGGAAATGAGAGGGTGAAGGAATTTAATCCCTTGAACATACCATAATTCAGTGATAGGAAACCCGCGAATTATAGTCCATCCTGAGAAATACAGGTCACCTGTATCACCAAGGCTAACTTTCTTAATATGAAATGTATACCAAATTTAGATAAAGATTTTTACCTCCGCATTACATTTTCAGAAAGTATCTAACACAAATACGACAATGTTTTTTATATGCACGACTATCCTTTCTTGAACTGTGCTATATTACTAGGTCAACACATCAAATATAACTTAACACTCATAAGCTTACCAAGAGTAAAGTATTTCCCTGAAGAGTCTAAGAATCTAACAAGCTTCCCGAGGATGTACAAAAATAAAAGTACAAAGTGCGTCATCCCTTGCCACTTAGCGCAGATGAGTTTATAGTTTTAAATTTTATGAACAGCTGATGGTTCATTATATTAATTTGTTGCTCGTGTCTTTATATGTTTCATTATATATAGGCCGACTGATATTTCATTTCTAATAATATGTTTAATGTGTGTGTTTAATTTGTGTTAATTTGTTTTATTTGTATATACCATGTTTCATTTGTCTATGCACAAAGTTGTAAAACTAGATTAAGTAACGGACTCAGCCATTGTGTATACTTTGTGTGCCGGTACTTTAAAAACGTTGAATAAAATACAATATGTTACAATACGACCAAAGACACACACAAACACAACTTCTACCTATAGCCAAGAATACGTGTGTGGTGTGGTTCGGGTAGAAAAGGAAAACTACATAACTGAATTCACAAGATATAAACATTTTAAACTTGGGTTGGTGGGATTCGTAACCTGACGGTATTAACATGTACCGTTATAAAGTATGTGCCCTTTTATTTTAAACCATTAATTTTGTATACGTATATTGAGCGCGTCCATAAAATAAGTTTCCCTGGAGCCGTTCCAGAAATTTAAATAAAAATTTCAAGGAAATATCTATTGCATACTTATTGCATATTTATTTATTGCAAATATTTATTGCATATTTATTGCAACTCAATGAAAAGAAGGAAACGTGATCTCACATACTGCGCTTACCTACAACAGGGGTTAAATAATTATTAATCGGACCTAAAATAATATTAAATTTATTGATGGTTTATTAGAATAATTTAATTTGTTGCATAACTTTAATTTTAAAATAATTAAGATTATTATAAAACTAATTTATAGAATTGGAACGCACGGGGCCGGTTACCTGCTTGTTAGATTGCGTGCATTACCTTGATAACGGGAAGCAGAGCAACCAATCGAAGTGTTTGCGAATCATTGTTGACGAAGATGGGGCAATTAGTGTTAGAGCTGTCCCGGGTAATTTCAATCAGGTTGCCAACGTTACTGAAATGTCACCGTCACTAGTGGCTGTTTGGGTATTCACTAGCGAAAATAGTGCTAAAGAAATTCCATACAATTACCCCAATTACTACATAATATTAATACATGTCAAAGAGCTGTTTTTCCATACTGAGAATTTTGACGGACTTGACGAATTATCTTAACTTATTCTGAAGCTTCTGACCTATTTAGGGTTACCACATTTTTTTAATTTAAAATTTCAGCCAATCATTTTTGAACTTCTCGACATAATACCACGTCGATAGCTTTTTTCTGGTGCTATCGCGTACGTAGCATGTGATTTATCACTACCCTATCATTTGTTTCTCTGTATTACGTATTAAAACTGGCTATTGCGGTAGGCGTAATTGTATTGATTTAGCCTGAACAGCTAAACAAGTCGCATTGAATCAAACACATGGCGGGCACGGTACACATATATGTAATTCTTTCTATTTCTTTATTTTTTCTTCTAATGATTTATTTCATACTATTCGCGAAATAACTTAGTAGTCAAAACTACGATGATATTCCCTAAAAAATTAACTCGCAACTACGTTAATAAAATTCCTTCCATATCATGTAGTAATTCTGATAATTTTTTTTTTTTGTAAGTGTTTATAATTTTATCACGTTGTTTTGTTTTCGCTTTTCGATTCTGTATTTTATAGGGAAAAGATTTGGTGTTCCCTTAAAGAACGTTTCAGTTAAGTTCAATACTGAAGTACTAGATCTACCTTTAAAAGCATTTCTGACTCCTGTAATTAACAAAAGAGGTGACAAAAATAGGGGAGAAAGACTGTGTGGTAATATCCTGTAAACTGCGCATTGACTGGATAGCTTCTTTGGCAAAAAGTCTTCTTTCTGAGATAGTCATTTACATATCTTCGATACAGTTTACACTGTATCCCCTTGCTGTTGAAAGTAAATTCAATGGAATACTAACAGTTGAGAATGTTTACCGTTTACTTCACAGGTTCCTTAATGATTCCTTGTGAGACGAAATAACATTTCTAATGAAGGTCAAAGAGATTAGTATGCAAGAGCTATCTTCTCGGCTCTTCTTTGAAATAGAGAAGTTACTTAGCTAGAAAGAAGAAAACAGAAAGGAGAGAAGTGACGTCGAGACGAATGAGTTCAGTAGAAGTGCAAGGAAAAAAGGTAAGTTTGGGGGCGTTTCGTGACAAGTAGCTTTGGAACAAAAATAAAAAAGGGGAGACCGCGACAAAGAAGAAAGACGGAGACCGAGGAGACGTGAACGTTGGTGAGAAAGGAAACAAAAGAAACGAAAAAAAAGTTTAGAGTACCGAGTGCGAATCACGTATAAAAGAGAGTGTAGAGTGCAAGTACATGGGGCCCGAATGAGAGAGCGAAGGAGAAAGAGTAGGGGTGAAGCAAACGTAATCTGGTTGTCCGGTTGGGTTTATTTGGCAATTCAGTTGACGACATGCGTACAATGGGTAACACAGTGAGGTATAGCTTCTACCCCTGGTAGTTGCAACAGTGGTACGTGAGAAGACTGCCAAAGTCACAGCTCCAACGATTCATTGCTGGACGCCCACAAGGGAAAATACAACACTCCGCCAAACCTGCCTGCTCTGACGAATGGGTCACATGTTCACCAAACAGAATGAATCAAATGAATCGCATGCTGTCTTCATTAGTCAAAGTCTATTCTGGATGTACAAAGTACACTTTACACTGAAGACCAAATAAGTTGAATTAGAACGGTAACATCATCTAGCTGTAATGAGACATAAAGAATTTTTGCACGCCTACTTTTATTGCTCCATTCAGCATCTACAAATATGAGTGCCCACATTTTGTATGAATTAATCAATTAATTTAAACTCAAGCTATACTGGAAAATAATATCAGTTCTCTTTCGCTTAGAATAAAAAATAAAAAAAACTTCTTCGTAATTTCGTATGTAGCGGAATTCATACTATCTTTGTAGGCAACAAACTGTTTAGAAAAAAATGACAGTATGAAAACCGATGAACATAGATTCTACATTTGCTGAAAATATTAAATAATCTATTCTTACAGAAATGTATTTATAATATCTCTACAAGTTAAAGAATGGGCAAATGAAGAACTAATCTGGACAAACCTTTCGCTATGATACGGAATTGCAGACTTGGAATGAATAAGGGAGATAATTAATGTTTTGATCGATACTATTATCATTATGTTGTGTTCGCTTACGATTGTGCATGGTCAAAAACCATCTAGTTAATGGACACAATTTGTATTGCCGAAGTAGTTATTTATGTTACAAGGATGATTCGAAAAGTAACGCACAATATTTTTTTTTTACAGAAAGTTTACTAGGTATAATTACAAACAAATGCACACATGAAGGGACATCTTTTGTATATTTTTCTATATAGTTGCCAAGTTTCTCAGAACATTTATCCCATTGTGATACCAGCTTCAAAATACCCTGTTCATAGAAGTCCCTTCGGTTGGATTATAGCCATCTGCGGACTGCTGTTTTCACTTCTGCATCTGACGCAAAGCGTTTGCCGGTCAGGAATTTCTTCTTTTTAAAGTAATGAATTGCTAAAAGTATTTTAATGGATCACAGTGCGTTATGTATGAATTTTCAATTAAAACACAAGTATTTTATTACTAAAGAAGTAAGTAAATTGATACCACATGGACACCCTTAGCGAAAACACAATTCTGAACTGGCATGCCCACCATATTGCCCCTAGAAAATATGTGCAATTTAAAAAAAAATAATAATTCTTTATTGCTACTAGACAAACTGCTATGGTGGTTACAACAAACCTAAATTAAATTGAACTATGAAAACTTGGTGGAGATTCTACATAAAAACGATTGTCTGTTGTCTGAAAGTAACGATTTGTGCATGGAAAAGCTCCTCTCTACCTCCACTGAAACATGAACTAAAATGCCGAAAATGACATAATAATGCCAAAAATTGCCTAAGACTGCCAACAAAATTACCTGTGTCTTGAAAATGACGAAAAATGCAAGATAAAACAAAAAATGCAAAAAGAAAGTGCCCTTATTTAAGCAATTATTTAAAAATATATATATATATGAGCCATCTTTTAACCTTCATATAAACAAGAAGCAAAATCATCCTTCTCATTAGCACTAATAGAAGATATTCATGACAGAAGTCATCATTAACATCGGATGCTGCAAAAGTTAAACTCTAATTACTACGAACTTGGAAAAAAAGGCTCAGTCTGCATCTATCGCAGATGGTCGTATCTCCACAACAAAAAGCTACACAACTGGAAACTGCAAGCAAAAATAAATTGTGCATGGATATTGTTCAC
>CAXKWD010000341.1:0-22191 GCA_964059195.1 Ectobius pallidus
GAGAAAACTTTACTTTACTTTGCTATTATAAGTAGGATTCTAAGAGTCTACGTCAAATAACCTCCATGATCTCCTGCCCTATAATAATAGACAGGGGTTCCTGCAGTTGAAAATTGGAGAGTAAATGTGATGGTAATTGACCTTGTCTCTTCAATTGGTGTCTGAGTGCTTAATAATGACGATGCTGTATCGTTCGTGTTGGAGCTATAGATCACAGCCGTCGGTCCCCTTTTTTGTTTTTCTTTCATCTTTCACAAGTATGTTGTTTTGTAGGACAATTCCTTCAGTCGGACGAAACTCGAAGTTGGTTATATTCAAGTTGGTTACCGCCGATTAAGAAAGAAGACCTTTGAGATATCTTAAAATAGAAACATTAATAATTAACTGGTAAATGCCGCCACTCCTTTCATACATTGAGAATGTTAAAGAAATCAAGTTACCTGGTTATAACTAGGGTTCGGTTGTTTATGACCTAAAAAAGTGGAAAACATGACTGCAAATATGACCTTAAAAATGACTAACGATAAAACTATGAGAATTGACAAAAGCGATTGATTGAATTTCTAAAAATCCTAACTCTGGATTGATCGCTGATTCATGAACTAAATAGTGAGTGTAATAATAGAAAGAGAATAAAACATCGACTAACTGCAGGTACGTGTCGAGACTGTGAATGCATGTTAGTTGGTTCTCGTCACCACCTCGTCTTTACATCCAATTAGCGATGAGATTGGGTTAACCAGACGTTACATACACAATCACTAGCATTAGTCTATATCCCGCCTTGCTCCTCCGCTTAAAGACGAACATTCATTTCTCCTCATTCATTCGACTCCATTTAAATATATGACTTTTTCCTACCAAACTACTTCAGGATTGATATATGCATATGCATTCATGAACCATAGATTATTGTTTCGTTGGGCATTACATGGTAATATTATAAGAGAAAAATTCCTCTGACACTGGAATTTGAAGCCAGGACCATTGGCTATCCGTGCCACTGCTCTACCAACTGAGCTAAGCCAGAGTCATATGCATCTGGTGCTGTGAAGTGAACTCTGGCTTAGCTCTGTTGGTAGAGCAGTGGCACCTACTTTGTATAAAGCCAAAAAAACTGAAGTCAGTTTCTTTCCTAGCTGTGCAATAAGAAAGAGCGAATTTCCTAAGTAATCTTATGTAATTCGGTTGATATTACATTCCAAAGGTGTTGCACATGCGCAGTGATTCGTAGATTCAGCGATGTCTAACCTAGTAATTTGTAAAAGGGGGGACTTTCGTAAGCAGCACTACAAAAAGGAGACGCAGGATCTTTAAAAGTGAATCTTTAAAACACCCGAAAGGGCACATACACGCACAAATTGTTGTGCACTGTATTCTACTCACATCTGAGAATATTCTAAAGCATTCCCCTCAGACACCAAAAGCATCAAAACATACCGGTACCGTCTTCTCCCCTTAAGGGGAGAGAGGACATACAGCTTTCGGTGAAATTCTTTGGGGAGAAATAGGTAAATTTAATTATTTTTTCCCTCAGCAATGAATTGCTCTACAATCTTGCAATCTGACATACCCTTTACTGACTACTTCTACAATTGCATACTATTTTCAAAATTAATCAAACTGTTACAGTTTCGGGTGGTTACCGTTTCAAAATGGCAGCCACGTTTCATCCACTGAAATGCCGTTTCCTTGATAACTTCCACAAATATCAATATTTCTGAGTGATTATTTTTCTGTGTATTTGTTAATATCGTATAAACAACACTATCTACAATCATTCATTTATATATATATATATATATATATATATATATAATTATATATCAATCCATTTGTTTTTCATAATACTACACTGAACTGAACAGTTATTGAAAAACTAAATTTTAAAAAGGATCCCCCATTAAATTTTGCTTCCATAATGAATATTCTACTACTACGACAAATTAGTTAAAAGTAGATTGATTAAGGGGGCACGCTACTGAGTTTTTGTAAAAAATAATCTTTTTCATATTCAAAATCCGGTCTTAAACAAGTAGGCCAATGGCTTCACGAGGAACACATTAGTGAAGATTTCGCCTCAACATCTTTATTCTTACTTTCTTTCTTTCTTTCTTTCGTTCTTTATCTTAGTTTTACCTCTCCCTTTTAGGATTTAAGGGACCCAAGCCGCCCGGGCCTATCTTTATCCTAAGTGTGTTTATTTTAGTGTTTTTGAAAGTGATGCGCGCAGCTTTGGACTATAAGTTAATTCAATTTATATTTTGTGTATTAATTGGAAGTTTTATAATATAGTTATTATAACTAATATTATTATTCGTTGGTAAGGAATTAAGGTAATAAAGGCCACAGTTATCTGGCAGGGAGCTTCTAGTAAGATTAGAAATTCAGTTTACATTTTATAAGTCGTTTTGTGTTCAGTAAGCACTTCAACAGCGTAACCTTTTTTGAGAGTTCGTATCGATGAAAGGGTTTGCTTGCGACCTCGATGCGTAACTCTAAAGTGTTAGATTCTAAAAAACCACATTCTAGTGCTTAAGGCTGAATTTAAAATTCTAACTATCATATAATTCAGCACTCGTGGAAATTAAATTCATTAATACTCCAAAGTGATTTTATCGCAATTTTTTTCCCAGTCAATACTTTTGAAATGGCTCTCTCCTCCCCCATGCGCGCAACATGTTCAGCCCATTTCACCCTCCGTGATTTAATTACCCTTACTATATCCAGTGAAGAGTACAGGTCATAAAGCTCGTCGTTATGCAGTTTTCTCCAGTGCCCATTTTCATCACTCTTAGGCCAAATATTTTCCTAAGTACCCTCATAATTACTCGTAATATACTGGCATGCTAAAGAAGGTTATTCTAAATTCAGTAATAAAATGAAACGCTTTTATTAGGAAGACAATATTTTCCTTTGAATTACTAGATTTTCTGCTGGTTCCGTGGAACTCTTTCACGTGCATCTTAAAATGCTTTAACTCTGTCCAACTCGATGAAGCAGAGAAGCTGGAAGTGTAGGTAAGAGTGTTGTGATCGATCTGTTGTTGTAATCAGCAGAGCTGAAGGGCATTACTCTCGCATGGCAGGAGCCGCTCCTCGTTATCATTATCATAACGTATTTCCCTACTCGCTAATAGGCTTATATTCCGGTCCATCCGCCTCCCATGACCCCGGATTTATGGGAATCCTTCCATGACTCCTCCGATGCTGAATCCGTAATACGGCTATGACCATCTGATGGCAAAGCCGCTCCTCTGTCTCGAGTGTAAGCGACTGTTATTCTATAGCAGCGTTTCTCAACCTATGGTCCGCGAACCACTGGTGGTCCGCGAGGATGGTGCAGATGGTCCTCAGACATAATTAAGATGACTTAATGAATCTGCTGATCTTCGACTAAATTTGACTAACAGTAAGCCAGATATCCCGGAACTCTGCAAGAGGCGACAAGCTCAACCGTCTCATTAAAAGTGAGTAATAACATAATTCCTAATTATATTATCAAATTGGTAATAAATATTAAACTGTCAATAGTTTACTTCCAATTCAATAACTGTGTTTCCGTTTAATAAAAAAAGTATTTAGATTTATTTCGTTATAATGACCTATAATTAATACCCCAAATATTAAGAATATACCCTACTAATATAGCCTACTTTTAAAAATGGGATGTAAAATTAGTGGTCCGTAAAGATTTTTAGAAACTTTAGAGGTCCTCGGGTTCAAAAAGGTTGAGAAACGCTGTTCTATAGGCAAAGACCGCGCATTAGTTAAAATGCAGTTTTCCCGCTGTGCATAAACCCGTTGGTCAAAGCAATTGTTGATATTCGTAACAATCATAATACTTCTCATACTGTAACAGAATACACTTATGGGGGAACATATAGCTTTGGGTGAAATTCATTACTTTTTCTCAGCAGTGAATTGTTTTGTAACCTTCTAATCTGGCACGGTCTTTATTGACTATCTCTACAATCACATACTATTTTCTAAATTAATCAAACTTTTACAGTTATGGATAATTATCGTTACAAGATGGCAGCCATGTTGTGCGCACTAAAAATGCCGTTTCCGTGATAATTTCCACAAATGGCAATATTTTTGAGTAATTCTTTTTCCTATCTACAGTATTTGCAAACATCATATGAACATCATCATCTACATCTTTGGAACAAACAAACAAACAAACTGCCTCCCATTGGAGGTAGCCCAGTGGACTCAGTATACTAATAAAATAACAATAACTAAGAATGACAAGTTAGAAAAGAACAAAAGTCCAACAAGTACATGGTCCATCAATGAAAAACATGATTGTGGAGGATTTGACAAGATTTGTGTAGGACCGATAGCACAATGCTACAGTATACGTATTTTTTAAAAAGATATATATTTTTAAATCGTCTTTTTCATTAATATATATATATATATATATATACTTTTAACTAATTTGTCGTAGTAGTAGAATATTCATAATGGAAGCAAAACTTAATGGGGGGATCCTTTTTAAAATTTTGTTTTCCAATAACTGTTCAGTTCAGTGTAGTATTATGAAAAACAAATGGATTGAAAAAGGTTAAAGTGTAATATGTTTAACATAATTAGACTGAATAATAACCCAATTAAATGTGGAGATTTTCCCCATGACAATTCTTGGTCTATGTTGACGACAACGATTTCTTCAAGCTTTCTGTAGGCAAGATTGTACTATTTTTCTGCAAGTTCCAGATTTGCTAGTCCCAGTGACAATTTCACTCCTTTTATCTCCTCTGTAGTACTCCTTTATATATATTCGGCCCGCTATAACCTCAGAGGCATCATTATGAACTGTACTGGAGACATCCCGTCTTTCTTCTGTCTTTCTCCTTAATATCAGTACTTCATTTCCATATAGAATACCTTAGTTTGTTGCCCTTTATTGTGATGCGGTGTTATCCTTGCAGAATGTTTATTCCTTTCGCAATGTCTACATATATTGGCTAAAAACATAGAATGTTCCATTCAATGTCATTTCCCTCTCATGCAATCTACAAGAGGGTAACAGACATGCTGCTTGGTTCTATCGGATCATCGGATTTACGAAATAAAGGTTCTTTGCTCATACAACTGAAGCTGTGTTCAAGCTGTTAGAATTTTTCATTTTATTTTATTGGAAAGTACAGCAGTTTTAAGATTTGAATACTGCGGTACATTCTGCATGCATATTCGTACTAAACCAACATCAAATGCATAAGCTGTATTCAGAACGGCAATGTACAGGCGAGTGCATGGAAACTATCCAGTGCTTCTGGTTTAATCTAGTGTTTTTCTTTGTTTAAAGTTGGCATTGAATAGAGTTATGTGTTTGACACCAAAGATGTTAAAATCTGATGGTGACAAATGCAGATGGCGGATGTGGGTGGCACTTGAAGCGAATGTCATCGATAGTTTTCATGGTTGCACGAGCAGCATGAAAACGGGCATTATCATGTTGAAGTAAAACACCTGCACTCAGCAATCACCTTCGATTTGGCACCATCAGACTTCCACATCTTTGGTCCACTAAAGGCTCACCTTGGAGGGCAGAAGACGCGTCCATTAGGTGGTGCACGAGTATTTACAGCGTCAACCAAAATATTTTTTCTCACGCGGTATCAAAGCACTTCCTATCCTATGGCGCAAGTGCATTGAACTGGGAGGGCACTATGTGGAAAAATGATGTACAAGCAAGCATTCTTCCTGAAGTAAAGTAATGGCAAAAAATTAATTGCAGTTTTCATTTGATTCTCCCCCGTATAATAATACTTGAGCGAATCGACTTAAATTCGAAGCGAAGTCCTGCAACATTGCGGCGAATTGTTGGAATAATTCGAATATCGAATAGTTCGCGAATAGGTAGAAAAATCTGACTTTATATGGAAGGAAGAGCCTAGCATCTGACATCTGATTAGAAATCACTTTAAGGTACGACAATAGAGAACAAAATTAATTTTCCTTATTATTGTTAGTCTCTTACTATTTCCTCACCAGTTATTCTCTTTCATGGTTCCTTATTGCAGTAGAACTGTTCCTGAGATCGTGGTGAACTCAATATTAACATTGTTCTTGATCTTGCATAAACAAATGCTAAATGATAAACTTAAATAGCCTATTTCAAGATAGGTGGAAATGAAGATTAATTTGTAGTTCGGAATAATAATTACATCTGTAAATCATGTGGCTTAGAGTGTACCATGCCAAAGAAAGTTTAATATTTAGGTCAAATTTCACATATTTTAGAAAAGATAGCTTTTTTCTGCACATGAATTGTTGGGACTACTGTAAGTCCTCAAGGAACACTTTTTTCGTGAAAGTTTTTTTTTTCGTATTTATTTACAATTAAATGAACATGAGTGTTGTCATAGTAACATTTTTTAATTTGACAATTTTTGTTACTCATTGTCTATGCCTCATAGTTGACAGTGAATACATATTATTAGCATTTTAACATCATTTTACTTTTCACGATAGTTACAGGCAGTTGGAAAGTTAAAAATACATGTTAACTTTGCTTTCGGATTCAGATATAAAATCTCTGAAAGTTCTTGTGTTGAAAATTGTTGTTCTTTTACGTATTCCTACCACGAGAAAAATTATCCATTTCACAGATGCGTTTAGAAAATTAAAGCTAAGCCATTTTACCGTGGTGAATATTTTCAGAGCCGCATAATTTGCAGAAGTTTATTTTTCTGCCACGTAACGCGAACTTAGTTCAGCGCCACCTGTCGCCCTTGTTGATCCAGTTTTTCTTTCCCCGTATAACACTACTTATGCAGATTACAACATCGTTTAGACTCAGCCAACCGCACATAAAACAATAAAGATAATTCATGTTCCATTCTCTTTTTTTAAATAAAGGAATTCCTGGAATATACAGTTTAATCGTTTGATAACTTTGCGTTACGTTGTCTTTTTCCCCCCTCGACAAAAAGTTCTAGCAAGTAAGTAAGGTAAGCCACAGTCTATTTAAAAATAAATTCACATGCATCCTTTCAAGTATAAACTTTTTGTATACTTTTCGTCTGTTCAGAGCCATTTTTTTCATTAGATGTACAGAGGAAAGGGGTAAGAAAGGGGTAACTCAATGGTGTACGTACACCACCAAAGGTGAAAAAAATTAAGATTTTATTATCATTACATTTCTTCTATTTAGAAATTTTAGCTTTATGCTTATGATAATAATATTGTTATGAAAGACCGTCCGCCTCTAAACACTAGTACAAGGGTTGACACTTCCATGACGGGATGTTTGTTTGCATGAAATAAAACATATAGTAGTTGAATAAATAATCGCGAGCGAAGCCGAGGGCACCTGCTAATTTTTTACATCGTTATTTTTTATTTAATAATAGTAATGAACATTACAGGTAGAAAACCCAATTACAATGTTCATGACAAAAAATACAATTAATTCATAAAATATCGTAAAAACAAAAGATTCAAAAGATATTAATACACAATAGATACATTACTGTAATGTATAAAGCTACATATTTGATTTTTCATACACATAGGCCTACTCGTGGTGTAATTAATTTTATGAAAAATTTCATTTCTGCCAATTTATACGGTTTTACATTATTACAAAAATTAATGTGGGAAAATTTACATGTTCCAAAATGATGCTTTTGTGACAATTTTTCACTGGAATACATGGTTTTTTTTTACTATAACCAATGATATCATATTAATTTGTCTATATCTTTGCCACAAGAGGAAAAAATATGATGTGAAACTCACATAACTTCCTCATCCAAATAAAAGTGGAGAAACCGAGCGAGATGGCCGAGATGGTAACATCTTGGACTCGCTTTCGGGAGGTCCCAGTTCAAATCCCGTGGCCGGCCAATTTTTCATGGTTGCCTCAGTCGTAAAGGCAAGTGCCGAATTGGATATTTACATACCATGAATCATCCTCACCATTTCATCCTGTATCATATCCATTTAAATTAATATCAACTGAAATTTACTTCATAAAATACACCATATTAGAAATAATTGACAATCAATAGTTCCATGGCCTACTCTACTAGATAAACACAGATCCCGAACTCCTGATATGGCCTCGTAGCTAAAAGGAGTATAAATACAGTTGAAATAAAAAAGGGGGGAGAAGTTAGATTTTAAACTGAAACCGAGCAAACAAGCTATTCAAGTTCTTTAAATATGACGTCAGGATGATTTTTCAGAGCGCCCGAACGGCATACAATTTTACAGAATTACACTGTAGGGCATGCTGGATTTTGTTACTTTAAACTTAAATTATACATATAACAACAAAAATGGCTAAATCATTAGAACTCCTACTGTCGGTGCCAATTTAAGAAGACCTCGTCTCAAACTACTTTCTGTCTACAAACTCGTATTATCATTGTTCCCTAATCCGAAAATCTGCACCGACAAAGAACAGGTGCATTTGTCGCGTGGGTTTTCCCAGTGTTGCCGCTGTCATTCACCACTTCTCAAGTGAAGTAAACGTGCTGTTTGGCAACACTCTACTTGACTGCAGACAAGTGTAAATACGCCTAATTACTTTTCTATTCGCTGATTGACAGGACGAAGAGGAATAGGGTGGCAGCAGGTAGAGGCAATTCTTGGAAAAAAAGAGTCTTTAAGAAGTAGCATCCACAATATTTCTGTCTCCCTTAAAGTAAGTTACTATGTTCTAATGAACATGATTTGTCAAGAGGAGATAGATCTCTATTTGTATTAAAACATAAATTGAAACCAATATCTCACAAACTAATTGTGTTATCAAACTGAAATATTTACCTGCAATTTCTGTTTAGATTTTAGTTAAGTGTGTCCAATTTCAAGTTAAAGCACAAATACTTTAGATAATCTCTCTCAACACTTCGGTCATCTCTTAATATTTCCTGTTATATTGTCATGTAACTCCATGGAAACAAAATTTATGTATTGCTTTTAGTGTAAGATAAATTTACAAGTGAAATTAAAACAAAGATTTAAGGTAAGAACTGTTTATATCAGTTAAAATGTGAAAAAATCTACCTTATACCCTCGTTGATATAATAGAATTTGAGTTCAACCTAAGAAGTTTAGTCCTAGGAAAGAATAAAATAATCAGATAATAAAATTAATTTTGGGCAATTGACATTAAAGCTTATATGGTCTGGATCAATAGCGTGTACATAACCTTGTATTTGGTCCATATACATAAAAATACACCTTAAAATTGTGAAATAAAGTACAGTGAAAGCCGTTTAATGTAATCGCGGATAATGTTATCAATCGGGAAATGTTATCACTTATATGAAGTCTCGTACGGATTAATACTGATAGGCTACACTGAAAAAAATGTTGTTTATTGTGATCAACGATTCGGTTTATGTTATCACATTTTCCGTTTTGCGGCTTTATTTCCAAGTAGGTTACTGTACGTCATTTAAAATTTCGTTTTAAGCGTTTCTTTTCGGAGAAATGCCCAATTTAGTGCCTATTTTATGGTAATATATTAGAATGGCGCCATAGCTCAAATATCCTGTATCGGATTTCCATGAAACTTGGTATACGCTTTTATGACGTCCATGAGAATTACCCTATTGAATTTGAACCTAATCTGTTAACCAGTACCGGAGTATAACCCAATTTAGTGTCTATTTTAAAGGCGCAATAACTCAAATATGCTTTATCGGATTTTTATGAAACTTCGTATACGCCTTCTTGGCCTCACATTCTGGAGTTTCTTGGTTCAAATCCCGAAACCGGCCAATTTGACTTTTTTTAGTATTCTGCGTATCATAATTGCAATCATAACTGATTAAACAAAAACATAATGACACTTTGTTACATCAGTTTACCTGATTTTATTTATCAGAGGGGAACGTAAGTTGAGTGTACTTCAAACCACATTATGCTAAAAATCAATTTGCTAAAAATCCGTACTTGGTACTTTCTTGAAATCACTGTTTAAAATTCACCTATGGGCCCGTATTCTTTCAAGGTAGATTCCAGATCTCTCGTATATTACCTTAAACAAGTTATCTTCTTTTTGCAGGAAGAAAAAATTCCGAAATGCCGACAGTGATTTGGCCTTAGAACCTGATATATAATCCTCGGCCCAAAACGAATTGGTAAAATGTCTGCTTAATCCTATCCACAACGATGCTTCCCTTAAATAATCATATTTTGACAACTTATGAACATCCGTTAAGACACAAAATGCAGGAATCCTCGAACAAAATACAGAAGACTGTGAATTTTGAGACAGTCCCTGCGGAATCTTCCACAGCGACTCTTCAGAGTGTCTCGATAACAGATCTCCCAGAGGAGATGCTTCTTCAGATATTCTCCCATCAGGACTTGAAACATTTATCCGATTCAGTATCATTGGTATGCCAACAATGGAATCGTTTGGCTCAAGACCATCTTAGGCCACGGAATGCGAAAATCCAGGAACAAAACACTGAAGACTTTGAATTTTGAGGCCATCCCTGGGGCATCTGTCACCACGGAAAACCCTTTAGGCCACAAACTGCGGAAATCCCATAACAAAACACTGAAGACTGTGAATTTTGAGACAAATTCTACGGCATCTGTCACCACGGAACCTTTAGGCAACGAAAAGCGAAAATCCAGGAATAAAACACTGAAGACTGTAAATTTTCAGACAAACTCTGCGAAATCTGTCACCACGGAAAATCCTTTAGGCCACGAAATGCGAAAATCCAGGAACAAAACACAGAAGACTGTGAATTTTCAGACAAACCCTGCGGCATCTGTCACCACGAAACACCCTTTAGGCCACAAACTGCGGAAATCCCATAACAAAACACTGAAGACTGTGAATTTTGAGACAGCCCTGCGGCATCTGTCATCATGGAGCACCCTTTATGCTACGAAATGCGAAAATCCCCTAACAAAATACTGAAGTATGTGAATTTTCAGACAAACCCTGCGGCATCTGTCACCACGAAACACCCTTTAGGCCACAAACTGCGGAAATCCCATAACAAAACACTGAAGACTGTGAATTTTGAGACCATCCCTGCGGCATCTGTCACCACGGAATACCCTTTAGGCCACAAACTGCGGAAATCCCATAACAAAACACTGAAGACTGTGAATTTTGAGACAGCCCCTGCGGAATCTGTCATCATGGAGCACCCTTTATGCCACGAAATGTGACAATCCCCTAACAAAACACTGAAGACTGTGAATTTTCAGACAAACTCTGCGGAATCGGTCACCACGGAATATCCTTTAAGCCACGAAATGCGACAATCCACTAACAAAACACTGAAGACTGTGAATTTTCAGACAAACTCTGAGGCATCTGCCACCATGGAACACCCTTTATGCCCCAAACTGCGAAAACCAAGAATAAAACACTGAAGACTGTGAATTTTGAGACAGCCCCTGCGGAATCTGTCATCATGGAGCATCCTTTATACCACGAAATGCGAAAATCCCCTAACAAAACACTGAAGACTGTGAATTTTCAGACAAACTCTGCGGAATCGGTCACCACGGAATATCCTTTAAGCCACGAAATGCGACAATCCACTAACAAAACACTGAAGACTGTGAATTTTCAGACAAACTCTTAGGCATCTGCAACCATGGAACACCCTTTATGCCACAAACTGCGGAAATCCCATAACAAAACACTGAAGACTGTGAATTCTGAGACAGCCCCTGCGGAATCTGTCATCATGGAGCACCCTTTATGCCACGAAATGCGACAATCCCCTAACAAAACACTGAAGACTGTGAATTTTCAGACAAACTCTGCGGAATCGGTCACCACGGAATATCCTTTAAGCCACGAAATGCGACAATCCACTAACAAAACACTGAAGACTGTGAATTTTCAGACAAACTCTGAGGCATCTGCAACCATGGAACACCCTTTATGCCACAAACTGCGTAAATCCCATAACAAAACACTGAAGACTGTGAATTTTGAGACAGCCCCTGCGGAATCTGTCATCATGGAGCACCCTTTATGCCACGAAATGCGACAATCCCCTAACAAAACACTGAAGACTGTGAATTTTCAGACAAACTCTGCGGATTCGGTCACCACGGAATATCCTTTAAGCCACGAAATGCGACAATCCACTAACAACACACTGAAGACTGTGAATTTTCAGACAAACTCTGAGGCATCTGCAACCATGGAACACCCTTTATGCCACAAACTGCGGAAATCCCATAACAAAACACTGAAGACTGTGAATTTTGAGACAGCCCCTGCGGAATCTGTCATCATGGAGCACCCTTTATGCCACGAAATGTGACAATCCCCTAACAAAACACTGAAGACTGTGAATTTTCAGACAAACTCTGCGGAATCGGTCACCACGGAATATCCTTTAAGCCACGAAATGCGACAATCCACTAGCAAAACACTGAAGACTGTGAATTTTCAGACAAACTCTGAGGCATCTGCCACCATGGAACACCCTTTATGCCACAAACTGCGGAAATCCCATAACAAAACACTAAAGACTGTGAATTTTGAGACAGCCCTGCGGAATCTGTCATCATGGAGCCCCCTTTATGCTACGAAATGCGAAAATCCCCTAACAAAATACTGAAGACTGTGAATTTCAGACAAACTCTGCGCCATCTGTCATCACGACAGGTGTTGCCACTCTTCTAACATTAAAACCCGCTAAAGAGGCGACTCTTCAGAATGTCTTGACAGACCAAGGATTGCTGAAGATTGGGAAACTCCCCTTGAGATCACTCTACCTGTCAAATATTGTCCAGTTAACGCCTCTTGGATTAAACAAGCTTTTCATGTCTCCTGGTTTGAGCACGCTACGTAAGCTAGGGCTTTCTTCATGTCAGACAGTCACAGATATTGTTCTAACATCTATTGCATACAACCTGAAGGATCTAGAAAGCGTATCTTTTCCATTCTGCTACAATATTAGCGTTGGAGGATTTATGAAGCATTTTGGAAATTGTAAGAGTATTATAAGACTGAACATAATTAATTCTTGTGATATTGAAAGGCGCAAAGATCTTGTAACATACCTCATATGCAGACATGTGAAATTAAGTGAGATTGTTCTGTTCCCTTTGGATACAAATTATCCGTCAAACAGCATCCTTTTGCAGAAGCTGCAGCTGATGAATCCACAAATGAAAATAATCCTAAGGAAAGAAGATAATAAAGTTCTAGAATGCTCAAAAGTCGTGCGTTTCAAACAACTGAGGCAGTTATCAAATAAATCTAAAATTTTGGGCATGTAAATAAAATTTGAAGAAAGTGATAAAGTACATATCTTATTTCTAGGTTTACTGGCACCTTCTTGTTAACAGAAGAAATTACGTTTTAAGTGAGGAAAGTGAACATTTTATAATTCTAGACTGTTAAGGTAAAAGAGTAAGCTATAAGTAGAACATTGTGAAAATGAGGTAAGTAGGCCTAAATTACACTGTGTAAAAAAAATGTCACTTTTGACAAAAAAATTTACTTATATTCTTTTGCCTTAACAGTCCAGAAGGAGACTGTCAAGGCAAAAGAGTATAAGTCAAAAAAATTAAAAATGAGATAATGTGTGAATAAAAGTCTCTCCAGAAAAGTAATATGTTTTGACTTATACTTTTTTGCCTTAAAAGTCTAGAATTTTCATATTAATTGTAAACTGTATTGTTAGCCTATTGAAACATATTGTTAACATACAATGGGTTTAACCCACATGTTAACATAACACGAAAGAGTCAACGATTTTACAGTCCAATTTAAAAAAAAAAATTTGATTTATTGAGCATTTACTAATGCAATTCTTACAATTTCAATTTCTACATACCTATAAAAGCACTCCTAATATGCTTAATAAATAGGGCCTTGAAGGTTTTAACCAATTTTTCCTCGGCTTCCTAATTAGAACGTCTTAACATTTTTCTGTTTCATGTCCCTTGCTTCCGAATACAGTATATGAATCTTATAGAACCTAAAAAGGGCTAAATCGCACTGAGAGGCCTAAAAGGAGCTAAAGAGAACTTTTTCCAGAAAACACGATTTTTAAATAGATTTTCCAATTAATACAAAGGGAAATAAATAAATGTGAATTATTGCATTCTAAGAAAATATATAATAAAAATAAATTTCTACAACGCACTGAAATTAGCAATATTTGTCGCTGGGACCGCCGGCGTGGTCTTGTGGTTAGCGTCGCTGACTCCGGATCCGTCGGCCCGGGTTCGATCCCCGATCCTCTGATTTTTCTGAGTTAGGGAGGTCTGGTATGGGTGCACTCAGCCTCGTGATTCAAATTGAGGAGCTACTTGATAGAGAAGTAGCGGCTCCGGTCATGGAAACCACCTTTAACGGCCGTGGGTGTCGGCATGCTGACCACATGCCCCCAATCCTGCCGTCTGCCTATAGGTAGATGACGCAGCGGTTGGGTGGTAGGCCTTGTCCCTTCGGGGATGTCGCGCCACGGAGTTTAGTTTAGTTTCAGTCTTTGTAACTAAAAAATGTGCCTTCTCACCGTCGCAGGAAATGAAATTTGAGCCGTCTGAAACCTGCAACTAATCCATTGTCGTTTCAACTTTAAAATAACAATTTGCCGACTAAAGGAACAAATTCAGTCTACTTATTTTTGTAGGTAGGAAGTGAATTGAGTGATGTATTGAATAATTGTATCATTAAAGGGTATATATCTCAGTAGTGGTGTTTTCTGTGTGACGTAGTCGATGGAATAAGATGGAATAAGATGGAGTGGGGATGACGTCACGCGCTGGAGTGGGGATGACGTCACGCGCTGGAATAAGATGGAATAAGATGGAGTGGGGATGACGTCACGCGCTGGAATGGATGCTTGCGTCCTTAATGACTGGGTGCTAGCGCCCTTTGGTCCGCCTGTGTGTAGAACAACGGCCTAAGTGATTAATTATTGGTAATATTGGGAATATTGGTAATTATGAGCTCGCGCCCTTATTGAACATAGTTCTTTTATCTATCTGGGTGCTAGCGCCCTTTGCTCCGCCTGTGTGTATGTGTAGAACAAAGACCTAAGTGTTTAATTATTGGTAATATTGTTAATATTGGTAATATTGGTAATATTGGTAATTATGAGCTTGCGCCCTTATTGAACATAGTTCTTTAATCCATCTGGGTGCTAGCGCCCTTTGCTCCGCCTGTGTGTATGTGTAGAACAAAGGCCTAAGTGTTTAATTATTGGTAATATTGTTAATATTGGTAATTATGAGCTTGCGCCCTTATTGAACATAGTTCTTTAATCCATCTGGGTGCTAGCGCCCTTTGCTCCGCCTGTGTGTGTAGAACAAAGGCCTAAGTGTTTAATTAATGGTAATATTGTGAGTGTGTAATATTATTGCAGGCTTGCATGTCTTAGCGGTGGTCCAGATGTGGACTGCAGCCGGTCGTACGAGAATAAGCCAGCGCACCACGCGTGTGGTCTTGCGGCAAGTCGCTACATGTTCAAGACCGATATAAACCCACGCTATCGCTTTTTTACGTCATAGGCTAGCCGACGTCGGTGGAGAGGTCATCGTCCGTTATGAAGAGGCCATATAGAATGTATAACATGTTGCGAGAAGACGATCGCAAAAAATCATTCGCAAGATGGCCACTATCGTTTATCGATGTTGATAAAATGGTTGAAACCGGATTTTATTACACTGGTTACAGCGATATAGCAGAGTGCGCATACTGTCATACTCAAATAGGAAAATGGGAAAAAACGGACGTTCCAGCAAATGAACACAAAAGATGGTCCCCCAATTGTGCATTTTTAAATAAAGGTGACAGGGGATCGGATGTATGCGGAACTGGTGAAGACGTGTGCGGTCATGGTGACCTCGTTGAAGACGTGTGTGGTCACGGTGAACAAAGGCGAAATAATAAAAACTTGGCGTTGTTTTTTATTGCATTAGTATTTACTGTTTATTGCGCTTGTGATTGGTTAAAATAAGACGAATTTTGATTGGTGGAAATAAGACGTTCTGGGATTGGTTAGCGGAGGGCTTTAATAGCTGCGAGACGAATGTTTCGTCCTCAGTGTCCAGCTAGCCAGGATGATGTCAACAACTACGAAGCGCCCACGTAAGCAAACGCCGAAGCAAGCAGTTGAACTGGATGCTGCCCTACAGGAGCTGATAAACTCAATGCAGGTCACCGAGATACCGAACCATGCTGCGGGTCAATCTCCGAACCAGGCTGCGGGGCAAACTTCTATCCAGGCTGCGGACCAAACTCCGTTGGATAAGACCAAGATCCCAATAGTAGCAACGCTGGAGAGATATTCAAATATGGATATTAATATGTCGGACACGAAAATGCTGCAAGAGTTGGAAATCGGGGCACCGTACCATATAAAGCAGGCACGCTCCACCTATACCAAGTACGGCCGCCGCGTTGTTTTGGACCTTCATAACGGCTGGTCAGTATTCTTGCCAACTAGATTTGGTAAACTTACAGAAGACCAGATACAGCAGTTGAACGAAGTTAACCTCTCTATCGTATATTACGGCAGAGAAATTAATCCAGGCGGCTACTACTACCATAATGTGAAATTTGTGTGAATTGACTACATAGACATGGTGGTGTGTAATAGATGGACCAATGCAATGTGCAAGTGTGCGTAGTGTAACAGCTGGACCAATGCAATGTGCAAGTGTGCGTAGTGTAACAGCTGGACCAACGCAATGTTAAAGTGTATATGGCACAAACCACGCGTGTGGCCTCTTCAAATCATATATAAGGCATGATACATGCGAAGCTCATCATCAGTATGTCTTCTCAAGAACTAGTACGTCAACTCCAGGACTCTTCGTTTGCAGATATCCCAGACATGGAACCTGCGGTAGAAGAGACGCCATCACCAGAACCAACAGAGCCGACTATATTATCTACTCTTAAGCTATATAGAACTGTATACATCCCAGAAGTGAGATGGAACAAATCGTTGAGCGAGCTGCAATTTGGACTTGCGTATCCGATAAAGGAAGCTCGTTCCGTGTATACAAGGCGTGGGAGAAGAGTCGTCATAGATTTAAAGATTGGGCGCAGCGTTTTCCTACCACGAAGGTTTGGGAAGTTGAGTGAAGATCAGCTTCGACAGATTAACCAGGAGAAACTTTCATTGATGTACTATGCTAGGGAGCCGACTTCACGTGGTTCCCACTATTACGTTTTCGGATTTGTCTCAGTGTGATATGTGTATGAATTGACTACATAGACATGGTGATGTGTAACAGATGGACCAATGCAATGTGCAAGTGTGCGTAGTGTAACAGCTGGACCAACGCAATGTTAAAGTGTATATGGCACAAACCACGCGTGTGGCCTCTTCAAATCATATATAAGGCATGATACATGCGAAGCTCATCATCAGTATGTCTTCTCAAGAACTAGTACGTCAACTGTGGGAGGAGATCCCGGACTCATCGTTTGCGGATATCCAAGACATGGAACCTGCGGTAGAAGAGCTGCCAACAGAGTCGGTAGAACTGACTCTATACAATTCATATGGGCACGACGTGGGGAAGGTGGAGTTTCCCATCCGATGTACCGACATATATGGATTCAACCAAGAACATGTTGACTCGTCACCGATCCTACCCTGTGGCAACACGCTTCAAAATATTGCTGGGGACTTCTGCTACCACGACGACATCTTCCACAAACAGGTCTGCGATGGTGTCACCCATTTCCACCGGTGCAGGAGGCCCGAGGATGGTCACTACTCAATGTGGAGCATCAAGTGTAATCCTGACTGCCACCTTTTCGAGAAGCTGCAGCAAGCTGTAAGTATTATTATCACCACCCCTACCCATTGAATTATAATTTCGTAACACATTGCTTATAATGATTTGCTTTTATATGTTTCAGACAAAGGCAGCATTTTTCCACGATCTTCACTGCAGCCAGGGCGATGGATGTAACCTCAAAGACCACACAACGAAGAAAAACTTCGTAAATTGTTTAAACTTGTAATTTTATAAAATAAATTGGGTGTGATATAAAGGAAAACTTGTTTAAAAAATCATTTCAAACCGAGCTCTTCCATTTTATGAATGAAAAAGGTCGGGTCATAACCTTAACCAAAACCCCTTACTCCCATAATTCCAACACATGTCATAGACCAAAAGCATGTTCTATCTATTTTTACAGGAAGCCGTTCGCCTTTGGAAGGAATGTATAAATAAGAAACAGACAATTTTATGATTGAATTTATTTCAACTCATGATTACAAAACTCTTTAAAATTATACCGTGCTTGCATCCAGAGTCTAAGCACCATTACATTGTGTAGGGCACAGTTCATATTAGAGTCATTATGAAAAAGACATTTTGTTTCACAGTCTCTTAATTTGCCCAGCTTCGGTACACCAAGATCTTCCATGTTTATAACAGACCTCTGCAGCAGTTTTTCAAAAAATCTCGCCTTTTCTAGTCCCTTAGAATAAAGTCTGTCTTCACACTGTAATACACTATCAAGAACAGGTTTCAACTCGTCGTAAGGTAAGTATCCACTCAGCCATGGTATCCCATGCAGACACGATTCCACAAACCGCTGACATTTTACATCTGGGTATACGTCTTTAGGCGGTCGCAGCACGAAATGTCCCATTCTGCCATCATGCGATAATACAGCCACCTCTTTAGCCACGAATTCATTGCAAGTTGACTGATAGCCCTGGACATCCAATATGGTGAATTTCTCACACGACATTGGTGATGATGTTGGTCAGTGCAGTATACTCTACGCAGCGATCGTGCAGGATTAAACAGTAGGCCTTTGTGTTTGCAGGAATGTTGCTTGCTGCTGAAATTTCAACTCTCGTAGTGCAGGCTCCAGACTTCAGATCCTCGTTCTGCTTGGTGCAGTCCACCACATAGAATGGTGCATGTTTTATAAAATCGCTCCTTTTAAGCAGTGGTGATGGAGGACGCTCATAGTACGATTCTTGAAATCTGGCATACATTTCATACAGTAATCCATACGCACCATTGGTGCTGTCTACACGGAAAGAATGGTAGGGATACTTTTTATCATTCAAATATACGGATACGTCCTGTACATCACCTAAATCAAATTTTGAACCGTTTGCATCGGCTTTGCTTCTATCAGTCTGAAATGCCACGATAACCATTCTAGGCTTTTGCAGCTGAGGAGAAGTTGTCACATTCCATGAAACGTTGGTCGCTTGTGGTAAAGACGGATGTTCGTACAACTGCCAGCTTCTGAAATATATGGGCAGCGGTCGATCGCTTTCCATCGCGTTTAACAGTTTCAAGCGTTCAATGTCCGATACTTTAAGCATAGGAACAAACCATTCTATATCTGTGAGTTTAATTTTACTAACGGCTCCAATGGTAACATGTATAGTGTTCTTAGCTCTCATCATGACGAGTTCGAGTTTGCAGTTTAACAGAATTTTCTTAAAATCTTCTGCCACACCGAGAAAATGGTTCAGCGGTATGCAAACATTGAACTTTCCAGCTTTTACAATTTCTCCAACGCTCTCATTACTGGGGTGCACCCATCCAGAGTTCTCCAGTCTGACACAATCAGAATTATTATAGGAGCAGATACCTTTCAACAAGCTCGTAATACCAGGATTTCTAGTACGATCCACAGTTTCTCCATGAATATTGAGTTTTATTTCATCGAATAAATGCATAAAGCCGTTATTTACAACTTTCCCAGTGTACTCGGCATCTTTGTCGGATGTCACAGTACCACTTATCGAAACGAAACTCTGGCTGAGTAATGCATACAAGTTTTCGGCTTGAATGGGAATTCGTATTTCATCGCTTTCGCCGAGAGCCGAAGTGTTGTAAGGTTTGAATCCATGATACTGCGAATTTTCTATGGCGTCTTCAAATTGCGCCTTATCCCTTACGCTTAGAACGTGCATGTTGTAGTACTAAAAAGCCTAGAGATTCCAGATACTTCTTGTTAGCAGATGTTAACTTGCCGACGGTACGCTGATGATTACCGGTCCGAGCACGACGCACCGTCTTATATGCTGGTTCAGCTGGTGAGGATTTATTAAAGTTAAGCCCCATTCTTCCTAATGACGAGTCTCACAGACACTCGCTCTCCTCTAAAATCGATAAGTCTGTCGTCCTGATCCACGAGAGATATGGTAATGTCCGTTTATTTTTTGTATGTTGATTAACGGTAGAAAAATCAGGTTTGCAGGCACCTCGGAGATTTTATATCCTGGTGGTACATCGGAAAAGAAACGTCGAGAGAGCAATATATTGTCGTGAGCAGAGTATTGGGGTTCACACTGACTCTAAAACCGAATCAGGATCAAGAGTGGAATTTGTTAATTTTTTTATCATGAGCGCGACATATTCTGAAATATCGCTAACCTCGTACGTCCCTTTAGGGATGGTGATGGCATGTTTATGATTCCCTGAGGTAACCGCCAACGAATTGTTACTCTCTGTAACGTTTGGAATAGAGTTGTAAGCGTCGAGTCTCAGCAACGCAATCTCGTAGTCTACCCCATCTTCCAGCTCGATAGGGGGATAATACGTGTTGGTTATTTCGGACGTGGATCCGCTTAGAGTGAACGTAGGCATCGTTTTAACACTTGTATGTCTGAGGTGAAGGCTTTTATAGTAAAAATGCTAGACAGAGGTGACCACAAATCTCGGTGTTATATTTCTGATAACGTGTAAAGTTGTAATATAGTTTAGAATGCGGGCCTGTATAATTTACAATTTCTGCAGGAGGAGGCAAGTCACCATAGCTGTCGAAATAAAATGAACGGCTCCCACACTTTTTCAACGCTACCCAATGCGTCCCAGGCCCTGAGGCATCATCGAGATTGATAATGATTCGTTCCTGTTTATGAGTCTTGGTAGGTAGCTCGTTTCTCATGTACACTCCTCTGAAATGTGGAATACATAGCTTTTTCGCATATCGCTCCAAGTCGTAGTTAGTTAGGGCTTTTTTTTAAGACGGATTCCTCTACCAGATGGATAAGGTTTTAAAAATAGCCCCTTGCCATCTCTGTGCTGGCGTATGAGCTCGTCGATCCCCTCCTTCTTTCCCAAGGCAATGCTTTCCAGCATGCGGTTATGGCGTACATGTTCTCCAAGCTGCTTCTTGTCGTTTTTTGCTGAATTAACAGCTTTAGCAATCTGTGCTCCCGCTCCACCTAAAGCCCCGAGCGCGGACAATCCAGCCAGAATTGGTAATATGGGCAATATGCCACCAATTTTTTTAGGCGACTTCAAAACTCTCTTCTTTTTCTTGCTTTTCTTCTTTGCCACCACTTTTCTGTATGCAGCCTTCAGTTTCTGAATTTTATCCAGTCCGGCACCCATTTTAACCTTCCCCTTCATAATTTTTGAAACGGCGTAAGCAGCAGCACGCTCCCCGAGGCTTGCGTCGGCAGCCTTAACACGGTTAGAGGCCTGTTGTGCCAATTTCAAGTCTGCCTTATGTCGATCGTTTATATCTGAGCTCTGTGCGTAGCTTATATCGTGTAACTTACAAGCTTCGTCCAAAGGATTGATTCCTGTATCGCCTCTTTTTAATCGTTTCTCTAGTTTGGTGCCTGGTCCGCAAAATCTGTACTTTGGTATGTGCAGTTCCACAGGCAGCTTGTTAATGAGCGTATTGATCACTCCTTCTCCACGACGACGTTTACCTCGTACTATTCGCGGAGCCATACTGACCTCAACACCTACACGGTCTTGCCTTTTATAGGTATAAAAGCAGCTGCTTAAACACTTTGCCCTGTTATTTGCACCATGAAGTTTGAGAAGCAAAACGTATCCTTAGAGGTTCGCCCCATAGAGCAGACGGCTTCGATCCATGAACGCAAACATAGCATTTTACTACCCAACAGCATACGATGTATTATCTGTGGACCTAGCAACTCGGGAAAAACAAACGTGTTAATAAATATTCTTCTACATCCCAACGGTGTAAAGTTTTCAAATGTCTACATTTTTTCAAGATCACTGTTTCAGCCTAAATATAAGATGCTTGAAGAAATTTTAGCCAGAGTTCCAGAAATCGGTTATTACAAGTTTGATAACTGCGGGGACGGTATGCCAGAGCCTCACCAAGTACGAGAAAATTCTGTTGTGATATTCGATGACATTATGACAGAACCTCAAAGCCCCATAAGGAATTATTTTAGCATGGGGAGACATAACTCGCTAGATATGTTTTATCTAGCCCAGTCGTATGCTAGGATAC
>CAXKWD010000342.1:0-22079 GCA_964059195.1 Ectobius pallidus
AGATGACATCAGGAGATGAACGCGCAGCCCATCGGAGTCTCTCACAATTCTTAGTGCTTGTTTGATTAGCGTGCGATGTGCGGAGCAGTGACAAAGAGCCTCTTAGTGCCACTCCTCCGATAACATGTTTCCATTTTCGGAGAACTGTATATGCTATAGGAAATAATTTTTTCAGAGAACACTGCAAAGTGTTCTTCTAAAATAAAACGCAGTTCTTTCCAAATTAAAATGATGTACCTACACCAACTTTTCTTATTATTTTCTATTTAGGCCTACATTGGTTTTCTTAGTCTTTTATCATTTTAAAAAAAAATTATTGGCCAATGTGAAGTTATCAAGGGTCCCTGAGCCATAGGCTATTCTCCTAGACAAGCCTCGAAGTTGTTCTTCCTTGTCCAGAAGGTTAAGCCCGGGGCCCACGGTTCGTCTTCAGTCATCGCAGCCGCTCTGAGCCGCCTCATGTCTGGCACATGTAACTTATATAAAACATGGTACATGGAATCATCTTCACAGTTCTCGCAGCAACATAATGAATCTTCTGCTAAATTAAATCTGGCTAGATATGCTAAGAATGATCCATATTCCGTTAGAAACTGTGATGTGGCGAAGTCCGGAGTTATCCAGGGTTGTTTCAGTCGTTTGATTACACTCGGGAAGAATTCCTTAATAAATTCTTGGAAATACTGTTTTGGTTGTTAATTACCATGTAATATTTAACTATAAGACAACACAGGTATTACTGTGGGAAACGCCATTTAGAATATCCTAGGCAAAACTAAACTTTTTGTTCCTTCGATAAGTTTTCTGAAATGTGAGGAGTTGTAGCTACCTCTGTATCTGGTGACCTATAATAGGTATCAAAACGTTAAAATACTCAGCTTGTTGCAAATTTACTCTAGTTTAAAAGTTATCCTTCGAAATTTTACTGAAGGCTTGGTCATTTAGAAGATAGCGAGCAAAAACTAGTTGAAAGTTCAGATTTTTTAATTTTTTGCAAAATGTTGCTGAAATTCGGAGAGCTGTATTTCCGAAACTATTCATGGTAGAAAACTCAATGTGATCTCAAACTGTAGAAAATTTAGTCTACTTTTAGGATGGATATTAAAACATATTTGTCAGGTGCGTATTTTGGCAGATAATGGGCAGAAACATAAATAAAATAGAAAATTTTGAAGTTTTTTCAAGACGGCGACTCCGGCGGCAAAAAATTTTGTTGGCAAAATGTCAGAAATTACCCTCAAAACCATCCCAGACATCATATAAAAAAATTAGCTCTACCCTAAATTTTGCATCTATGTGGCTTTTTTTGTGACAATTTGACTGGACTATTTATTCTGGGCCAAGTTCTAGTTCTTTCGTTTAGCGTTTCGTTTTCTTTTTGTGTTTTTATTCTATCTGGTTTTGTAGTTTAGATCTGCAATTTTACAACCATACGTTTGTTAGGATTCTGTTATTATAAAATTTTGTGTTCTTAAAATTTCTTACTGCCTGAAGTTTAACCAGCGTCATTATACTGTATTTAAAATTTCACATATTCAAATTTCTCTTCTGCTAGTTACATGCTATTTTGGTGAAGTTTGATGATACTGAATTTTGTATATTTATCTATATATATTGTAGCTGTTTTCCGCTTTGCTCTGTTTTTGACAAGCATTTCTGTAATAAAACCCCTATTGGTTGAGAATTTGTCTGATTTCATTCAAAACTTGCATACATTCATTTATATTTGTATTTGCTCCATTCCACGCCTCTGGGAATTACATAACGATATTTTGGGTAAACACACAGTACAAACATTGAAATATGAACGGAAGTATCTAAAAGAAAGTTGCTGAATTTTTTTAATAGATTCGAAAATGCATTGAATGGTATGTTCCCTGGTATAAAATAATTATTATTGTTATTATTGTTATCGTTATATATTATATATTATTATACGAGTAGGTAGGTTTCGTGGCCGGTGTCACAACTGAAAACAAAGAAATGTCCGAAACTTTATATTTTAATAAAGTAACGCGGCTAAACCCGGAGAGCCGTGTTAATAATTTTCAATTATTATTATTATTATTATTATTATTATTATTATTATATTATATAAAATGTATATATACTAATATTATTATTTAGAAATAGTAACAATATAAATAATACATCGTCACAGAACAGTTATAGCCTAGAAATATTATTGTAGACTGCCGTAACTTGTCTTCTACTTAAAAGGCTAGATTAAAAACTTGATGAAATTAATTTTTCCAACCATTCAAAAAATTACACCAACTCTTGGAACGTTCTAAATTATTTTCAAAACTTGTACCTCAAGACCGTAGACATACGTTCATGCAACACAAAGGATTTACTAAAATAATTATTTCTTGTGAGGTTAGCTCAGTTTCAACTTCAAAGAATAAAGCATAATGTCCCCTAACAGAAGGGTAGCAGATCTTCCCCTTGTTATTAACAGTTTACAAAATGTTTTCATTGCCTCTGTTTATTACATTGTATGTAGGGTATAAAATCTTGGGCTATATACTCCAAGCAGTTCTGCAGGTGCGCCAGAAGAATGTCAAGGTGGGCCGTGAGTGCATGTATTTGAAATCAAATTTGTCTGTAAATTTATAAATAATCTAATCAAATTTATGAAACTGTAACAAAATCAATTTAAAACATTTTACAAGAACTCTGGCCCCAGGGATTGCTTGGATTTAATTTATTTCTCAGAACCTATTCCCCCTTCAAATGTTTAACAGTCTTACTAATAATCCAGTTGTAACATTTTAACCAGGAATATACACAGCTGAGGAAAGAAAGTGTACTAATAATTGTTGCATAAGGCAACCTTTACACAGCCTGCCCCCCTTGTTTAAACTTGACGTAAATAATCAAGATGGCCGATATGCGTAACAGCCGGTCGCTTCGTAGATGTCTGAGATTGAATTTTGAGGTTATGCATCCATTCTTAAGGTAACTTGTTATGAAACATTCTGGGCTACTTTTGCGGAATTATAAACATTGTTCCTTGTTTGCGGGACATATTTCCATACTTGTACCCATGATTACAGCTTTCTGAAAACAATATAATGAAATACTGAAACTACAATTAGTCTGCAGACGATCCATCGTTGTTTGCCCGCTACACCGATAGATGGCGTTCAGCAGTCCTTTCATAGCCTGAGGCTAGGAACGTCATGAAAAGCATGACGTATTTGATGACGTTGGACGTACAAACACTGTGTAAACTCGGCAGTTACACACCTATTATTGGTAATGCGGCTTATGCAGAACTTGCACGGTGAACAACCAAACAACCGTTCAACGCAGGTATAAGCAGCTTTTATTAGTAAGGCTGTAAATGTGAAACATTACTGGAACTGGACTTAAGCCTTTTCTCGTTCCGAAATATCAGATAGCTCTTTTGCATTAATTTGTAAAACTACACATCACATAGGTTTTAAAAGTAATATAAGTTATTACTACAACAATGTTCATTTTCAGCTTCTTAAAATTATTCTCTAACCATTCATGGTCAATTTTGTATGAAACGAGAGTGGACTGAAGGGTGGGCTGGCATTTCTTTGGATGGACCTCGGCCCACCCAGCCCCCCCTTGCCGCCGCCCCGAGTTGCAGTGAATAAATGTACAATAATTACTACAGTACGTTTCACGTACGAGTTGGCTAACCATGCGGGTTTCTGCGTCACGGCGGCCACAGCTCTAACTCCCGAGCGATCGGATGAAATATCTACGCAAATAAAGCCGCTAACGGTGTAAACATTCAGGTTCTCACGATTACAGTTAAAATTACAATGAAATTAACCACGTAAGTAGTATGGGTCAAGCTCCG
Source organism: Ectobius pallidus (assembly GCA_964059195.1). NCBI lineage: Eukaryota > Metazoa > Arthropoda > Insecta > Blattodea > Ectobiidae > Ectobius > Ectobius pallidus. The sequence continues at coordinate 3,842 of CAXKWD010000342.1, forward strand.
TTCCCGAAAATGGCCGCCAACCGACGCCGCCCCCGACGCCGCCCCCGGTGTAGAGTCACGTATAGGTGAAACGTGACGATTCGAAAAAGCGAAAGGCGCCCGTTCGTCCTGTGCTAATGCCCACCCGCCCCCAAGCCCCCGTAAAGAGCTATGCCCCAAAAACAAAACCGACGCCGCCCCCGACGCCTACTTAGGCCCTTTGGCCATGTACGTTATATGACATGAGGGGATTCGACTCGAACAAAGCAGACGTGGGCAATAAGCCCGTGCTACCCCTACCCCAATCGAAAACCGACGCCTGCCCCCCCCAGTGGGCCCACCCCCCAAACCCCCGTACTCTGGTCCTATATGACATGATGGGACTCGACTCGAACAAAGCAGACGTGGGCAATAAGCCCGTGCTACCCCCACCCCAATCTGACCCCTTTCGAAAACCGACGCTGCCCCCCAAAACCCGTACTATGGTCCTATATGACATGATGGGATTCGACTCGAACAAAGCAGACGTGGGCAATAAGCCCGTGCTACCCCTACCCCAATCTGACCCACTTCGAAAACCGACGCCTACCCCCCAGTGGGCCCGCCCCCCAAACCCCCGTACTATGGTCCTATATGACATGATGGGATTCGTTTAGAACAAAGCAGACGTGGGCAATAAGCCCGTGCTATCGCTACCCCAATCTGACCCACTTCGAAAACCGACGCCTATCCAGTGGGCTGGTTACAACCCCCACCAGATACGAGTCTTGGGGCAGAGGTTATAATGCAAATGCCATCTAAGAAACACGTTCCTATGTTATTCATATCCTTTAGTTACAATACAATGATAACATATGTATAGCCTTAGGCCCTATGGCTAGATAGTGTAATATTGCGCATGGGTACATGAATACCTTTACCTAGTTATGGAAAGATAAAATTAGGTTTATACTTACTTCCAGAGGAACTAGGCCTAGTGTGTGTGTATTAATTAGATTCATACGGGGCCTACATAAGATATTAATATCAGCTAACTCAAATACGTTGTATTAACCATGGGAATAAAACCTATAGGAAGGTGTGTGTGTGTGTGTGTGTGTGTGTGTGTGTGTGTGTGTGTATTAGCATATTACAGAAATAGTACTGTGCAATACCCGACAGTGAAATTAAGATAAACACAATAACAACTCTGTTAGAATAACAAGTTAGATGATAATACAGATATCGGCTTGGGGCAGAGGATATAATGCAAATACCCACTAAGAAACACTTCCCTTTAGTTACAACGTAATGATAACATATAAGCCTAATGTATTAATTAGATTCTTAAGGGTTGTGTATCCTTCTGGGATGGCTTTATGCTCTGTGCCTATCCTTCGTTTATAGATAGATAGTGTAATATTGCGCAAAGGTAGACATAGGTATGAAAAGATAAAATAGGTTTATACTTACTTAACCAATTCTTCATCCATTCAGCATCCGATGAACACTAATACTATTACTATCAGCTAATGAGAATGATTATGCAAGGAATATGAAATGGATAAGGGTATAGTTTCATTTCAGAACGTCACAACCTTATTCTATATTAAGGCTGTCACGCTCATATGAAATAATGTGTATACACAAATGGTTTATAATAGAGCTGAATGGTTTATTTCAAAAGTATACATATCTATTAAAGACATGTTTTCCTACCAAACTATATAATTAAACACTTCGGTATGACGAAGACATCCTCTATGAATCATGGAAGATGAGAACATAGCGTTCCAGACACTGCAGCGAAACTGAGCTAGTCCAACGAAATAGACCTGCTTCCATTCTGAAATCAATAAATACAGGTTTTAACAAGTCTGTAAACCACTTTCTAATCTGGAAATAAATCCCTGTTGTTGATGTTGTTAAATACAAAACTATGCTACTATCAACAAACAAAACATAAAAAAAAAAACATTCCATACTGATAACATCTAGAGAGAGAGAGTGAATGGCTGTTGTCAAAGAATGGTGATGGTGTGTTATGAAAAGATAAAATAGGCTTATACTTACATAACCAATTCTTCTTCTTCCTTTCAGCATCCTTCCGATAACAAATAGTTTTAAACTCAAACTCCCATCCCCCGTAGGCGATGTATGTTTACATTGAATAACATTCATCAGATTGCTATGTTGTTGGAATAAAGAAAACCTAAAATACTGCACGCATGCATATGTCTATAAAGCATCCGATCGATTCATACCATATATGTAAATAAAACGTTAGCATTTAGTCAGTATAAGGAATACAGTAGACTGCAATAATTTGACAAAGAATGTAGTAACCTTCATGCCTGTTGTTGTTAAATACCTACAATGCATAACATCTGGAAAAAATCTCTGGCATCCTTTCCTTGTAACCATTCATCACTGTCGCATGTATCCTAATACCGAAAACAAGTATTCTATTTAAATAAAAACATGTCATTGTGGTGAACGCATGCCAAAGAATTAGTTTAAACTCAGACTCTCTCTCCCTCCCTTAGGCGATAATGTCTATACATGGAATACCATTCATCAGATTGCTATGTTGTTGTTGATAAAGAAGCAATTGCCTGAATGGTAATGAATAAACATATTACGTAATCGTGTTATAGCAAGAGTAAACATATCCTTCATATACTTTATAAAATACGTGGATGTGTTTTATAACACTAGATAATTAATTTATGTGCAAATAAAAAGATTATACGCATTCATTTAAAGAAAACATTGAATACTGCATTAACTGACAATGAAATGTAGTAACCTTCATGCCAAGGTCAAATGTATTTAAATAAAGAAACAGTTTTAGAACTATTGAAAATGTAACAGCATTAGCAAATGAAGGTTTATAACCCTAATACAATGGAAATGATTATAATGGTCATACAGTTAGGTAGTTATATTCTTATATTGTAAGAATACCTATAGCTTGTCAGGCATTTGTTTCTTTCCTCATTTGCATAGAGTATAAATAATTACCTGCAATCTGAAATCATAATTAGAAATACGGAAATTGTAACAGCATTATCAGATGAAGGATTATAACTCAAATACGAGGCAAATCAAAAGTGCTCAGATACGATTTAAATGAATTTCATATTCAAAGAATTCAACACAACTATATGTACATGTGTTTTAGCGGAATACAAGGACACTAAAACCATTATCAATTGCATGTTGAAAGATAACATATATGACTTAGCGAAAAGGCTGATGAATTTAAGTATATCACCCTTTGCGTTTAAGATATAGCACAGTTCTATATAATATAATCAAGACTTCAGCAATTATATTATTACAGAAAGGTAGCAGCATAACATAACATATATATATATATATATATATCACAAACCTTACTTATATGGTGGTACGAATGGATTATTTTGAAGTCTAATAGCTCTTAATATGCGTATGCCTGACAACATTAACAGCTTTATGTGCCGAATGTCTAGAACCTAGGAACCTCAACCTCATGGAACCTTCAATGCCTCCATGTCTTTAATCCTAACAATAATCTGAAATCAGAATTAGAATTATTGAAATTGTAACAAGATTAACAAATGAAGGGTTATAACTCAGGAAACCATAGCAATCTGAAATACTAAGTATATACACGTAAGGAAAGGTTATGTAACACATCAGGATTATATTACGTATCTAGACATACCCAAGTAATAAGGCAATACTATTACGTTTATATATATATATATATAATATCTATACCATAGGTTTACATTTTGAGGCATGAGCCAAAAGTCTTTTTGGTAATACATCCAGGCATTCGACATGCACTACCTTGACCACAATTATAGTCATGAAAAAATGCAGCCTTCGTCTGAAACACACAATATAACATCACATAAGTAACACAATATGATACTAGAATTAAATGTTAAGGTAGCTGATAGAAATCTACTTACAGCCCTTTTCAATGTGAGGAATACTTTACACTTTCTAGTGCATTTAGTACTCCAATGCCTATGTTTACCCTCTCGAGGCGAAAGGCATCTATGAAAATGCCTCGAACCGTGGCACACCTGATCGTGTCCTGCATCCGTGTGGGTAATAACGTCTCCAGCCATATCCTCAAGAGTGTTACCACACGGAAGGATTTCGGAGAGTTCTACATGTTCTTGATTATGGCCCCATACCTCTGTGTGTCGGATGGGGAACTCCTCACTCCCAACCTCATGTCCCCAACCGTTATGGATCCTAATTGTGTAGGATCCCGTAGGCTCCGGCGACGTGGAGGTAGGAGGCTCCATATCTGGGATAATATATTCCTCGGCCTGAGGAACAACCTCTTCAGGGATATCCCTGCCCATCTCCTGAAGTAGATCCTGCGATGTAGACATGGTTAAGATTTTAATGTTGACAATTAATAGTTCCATATATATATATATATACGAGAGTTCGCATGCTGGGTTCTCCTACCACACGTGTCAAGGTGGGGGCTGTGTTGTGATAATAATGTCAAACAGGAATTTGTTATTGCTTTACGAAACTGATGTCTGAATGTTTGAACAATAAACATATTGCATAAATATGCTTTCCCTCCTTACAGTATGATCTACATTGAGTAAACAGTTGTCATGAAGGTAATCAACTTCCGATGTAATTAATAAGGTGATGGAATAAGGAATACTCCCCAATCAAATAAATATTGTGCCGAATGTCAGAATCACGGAGCCTCAACCTCCTGGAACCCTCAACGCCTCCATAGCATGTAATAAGGAACACATTGTAATAGGTCTATATAATATGCATACCGCATGCATGAATTTAGATTTAAGGTGACATTAAGTCAAAATAGTATGAAAGAGGAAGGGATTGAATATAGAATGTAGGTGACAATAAGTCTATATAATAATAATTAAATCCAGAGGAAAGGGATTCTGTATGAAAGAGGAAAGGAATACAATAAATACGATACAAAGTGAATCTGATTATTATTATCAATATTAATATTAGATAGCAGACACTTAACACTAATCTGTGCACATCAACTGTTCCTAAAATACCTCTGTAACTTAGGTAAACAGGCCTCATAACATTACAGTGATCTAACCATTCATCAGACATAGGTTAAACGCCTGAGAGTTAGGATATTTTCCTTTATACACTAGAAAGACATTACGTTCTCCTCTGTTTATAGCCGAGATCTCACTTTCCTCAAACACCTCTGTGTATTTTCTAGGCAAAAATACCGATAACATCTCTGCACTATCTTTCATACGAATATGAAGCAGTACACAACGTCCATATCGGGTTTCTTTTACAGATGCATATAGAATAGCGTAACTGCTGTTCTGCTCGAGGTCTGATATACTAACACAACGTGGTTGTGATGAGGTTGAATTGAATTTCTCTACCAATGATGTCATCTGTAAACATGAACGAAGTCTAATTAATTAACTTAATAACAACAATAATATAGCTTCCGCACAAAGTTTTTTTATTGCTAATGTCATAAAATACGGTAGATGTAGTGTTACCTTGTTAGTTGAAAATCAGAAGATGATGATGATGACTGTAGAGCTGTTTACACAATTATCAAGACCTCCTACATACATGTCTTTTTATACAAAACTAACCAAGCAACAATATGACGTAGTATTGGTATATGGGGTTTTTACCATTTACGATGTTGTAACAAAGACTGGAGATATCGTTAAGGCTGTTATCACACAACTATGTAAAACATATTTGAAAGCCATTGTATTATTGTTTTCAACATGCCTTTGTATTTATCCTTAATTTTACTGTCCGCGTATAACATTCCTCTCTGTTTATTGCGCCTATCATACGGTCTGAGAAATAGATTCATATGGTACTATTCCACAGATTCCCTAGTTCATATCCCTTTACTAATTAAGTCATATGGTTACAGGTACTGTAATAATGACCTAAGTACGTCAACAAGGCTGTAATGCTATGAATACCTTATTATTGACCATTATTCCTACCCTAGCCTATTAATAATGAAAGGTCTAAACACAGATACGTTTTAAATGAATTTAATATAAAGGGAAGAACTCCTATACCACCAAAGGTATGTATACCTTTGTTTAGGTAATGTTTGAACAACAACAACATAATAATAACAATCGTTGTAGGGCGTTTAGTTATAATCGCATGATATTAGTCATTGTCCGCATAGAGTATAAATAATTACCAGCAATCTGAAATCATAATTAGAAATACGGAAATTGTAACAGCATTATCAAATGAAGGATTATAACTCAAATACGAGGCAAATCAAAAGTGCTCAGATACGATTTAAATGAATTTCATATTCAAAGAATTCAACACAACTATGTGTACATGTGTTTTAGCGGAATACAAGGACACTAAAACCAATATCAGTTGCATGTTGAAAGATAACATATATGACTTAGCGAAAAGGCTGATGAATTTAAGTATATCACCCTTTGCGTTTAAGATATAGCACAGTTCTATATAATATAATCAAGACTTCAGCAACTTAGTCACGTTAATTGAAAGGCACTAGTATTTCAGGTTCACACAGACTGTGAATACCCTAGGAGGGATATTTTAAAATCGTTACGGTGCAAATGCGCATGTTGAGGTGTAGGTTTTTTTCGAAATGTAAAGGCAATAGGTTAGGAAAGGTTAGGTTATGTTAAAATTAAATAGGTTTTACAAGGTAGGCAGCTTTAAATGTTGGACGAAGGTGCAGTTAATATCTCAAATAATATAACTATGGGAAATTTAGTTTAGGTTATGTTAGGTTATTGCGAGCGCATGATGAGGTGTAGGTTTTTTTTCGAAATGTAAAGGCAATAGGTTAGGAAAGGTTAGGTTATGTTAAAATTAAATATGTTTTACAAGGTAGGCAGCTTTAAATGTTGGACGAAGGTGCAGTTAATATCTCAAATAATACAACTATGGGAAATTTAGTTTAGGTTATGTTAGGTTATTGCGAACTGAGATTTAAGAAATCATGTCTAGTTAGGTTACGGTATGTTAGGTTATCTCGGCTGAGGAAATTGAAAAAACTCGTCGCGCGCGACGAGTTTTTTCTTCAATTTCCTCCGAGATAACCTAACATACCGTAACCTAACTAGACATGATTTCTTAAATCTCAGTTCGCAATAACCTAACATAACCTAAACTAAATTTCCCATAGTTGTATTATTTGAGATATTAACTGCACCTTCGTCCAACATTTAAAGCTGCCTACCTTGTAAAACATATTTAATTTTAACATAACCTAACCTTTCCTAACCTATTGCCTTTACATTTCGAAAAAAAACCTACACCTCATCATGCGCTCGCAATAACCTAACATAACCTAAACTAAATTTCCCATAGTTATATTATTTGAGATATTAACTGCACCTTCGTCCAACATTTAAAGCTGCCTACCTTGTAAAACCTATTTAATTTTAACATAACCTAACCTTTCCTAACCTATTGCCTTTACATTTCGAAAAAAACCTACACCTCAACATGCGCATTTGCACCGTAACGATTTTAAAATATCCCTCCTAGGGTATTCACAGTCTGTGTGAACCTGAAATACTAGTGCCTTTCAATTAACGTGACTAAGTTGCTGAAGTCTTGATTATATTATATAGAACTGTGCTATATCTTAAACGCAAAGGGTGATATACTTAAATTCATCAGCCTTTTCGCTAAGTCATATATGTTATCTTTCAACATGCAACTGATATTGGTTTTAGTGTCCTTGTATTCCGCTAAAACACATGTACACATAGTTGTGTTGAATTCTTTGAATATGAAATTCATTTAAATCGTATCTGAGCACTTTTGATTTGCCTCGTATTTGAGTTATAATCCTTCATTTGATAATGCTGTTACAATTTCCGTATTTCTAATTATGATTTCAGATTGCTGGTAATTATTTATACTCTATGCGGACAATGACTAATATCATGCGATTATAACTAAACGCCCTACAACGATTGTTATTATTATGTTGTTGTTGTTCAAACATTACCTAAACAAAGGTATACATACCTTTGGTGGTATAGGAGTTCTTCCCTTTATATTAAATTCATTTAAAACGTATCTGTGTTTAGACCTTTCATTATTAATAGGCTAGGGTAGGAATAATGGTCAATAATAAGGTATTCATAGCATTACAGCCTTGTTGACGTACTTAGGTCATTATTACAGTACCTGTAACCATATGACTTAATTAGTAAAGGGATATGAACTAGGGAATCTGTGGAATAGTACCATATGAATCTATTTCTCAGACCGTATGATAGGCGCAATAAACAGAGAGGAATGTTATACGCGGACAGTAAAATTAAGGATAAATACAAAGGCATGTTGAAAACAATAATACAATGGCTTTCAAATATGTTTTACATAGTTGTGTGATAACAGCCTTAACGATATCTCCAGTCTTTGTTACAACATCGTAAATGGTAAAAACCCCATATACCAATACTACGTCATATTGTTGCTTGGTTAGTTTTGTATAAAAAGACATGTATGTAGGAGGTCTTGATAATTGTGTAAACAGCTCTACAGTCATCATCATCATCTTCTGATTTTCAACTAACAAGGTAACACTACATCTACCGTATTTTATGACATTAGCAATAAAAAAACTTTGTGCGGAAGCTATATTATTGTTGTTATTAAGTTAATTAATTAGACTTCGTTCATGTTTACAGATGACATCATTGGTAGAGAAATTCAATTCAACCTCATCACAACCACGTTGTGTTAGTATATCAGACCTCGAGCAGAACAGCAGTTACGCTATTCTATATGCATCTGTAAAAGAAACCCGATATGGACGTTGTGTACTGCTTCATATTCGTATGAAAGATAGTGCAGAGATGTTATCGGTATTTTTGCCTAGAAAATACACAGAGGTGTTTGAGGAAAGTGAGATCTCGGCTATAAACAGAGGAGAACGTAATGTCTTTCTAGTGTATAAAGGAAAATATCCTAACTCTCAGGCGTTTAACCTATGTCTGATGAATGGTTAGATCACTGTAATGTTATGAGGCCTGTTTACCTAAGTTACAGAGGTATTTTAGGAACAGTTGATGTGCACAGATTAGTGTTAAGTGTCTGCTATCTAATATTAATATTGATAATAATAATCAGATTCACTTTGTATCGTATTTATTGTATTCCTTTCCTCTTTCATACAGAATCCCTTTCCTCTGGATTTAATTATTATTATATAGACTTATTGTCACCTACATTCTATATTCAATCCCTTCCTCTTTCATACTATTTTGACTTAATGTCACCTTAAATCTAAATTCATGCATGCGGTATGCATATTATATAGACCTATTACAATGTGTTCCTTATTACATGCTATGGAGGCGTTGAGGGTTCCAGGAGGTTGAGGCTCCGTGATTCTGACATTCGGCACAATATTTATTTGATTGGGGAGTATTCCTTATTCCATCACCTTATTAATTACATCGGAAGTTGATTACCTTCATGACAACTGTTTACTCAATGTAGATCATACTGTAAGGAGGGAAAGCATATTTATGCAATATGTTTATTGTTCAAACATTCAGACATCAGTTTCGTAAAGCAATAACAAATTCCTGTTTGACATTATTATCACAACACAGCCCCCACCTTGACACGTGTGGTAGGAGAACCCAGCATGCGAACTCTCGTATATATATATATATATGGAACTATTAATTGTCAACATTAAAATCTTAACCATGTCTACATCGCAGGATCTACTTCAGGAGATGGGCAGGGATATCCCTGAAGAGGTTGTTCCTCAGGCCGAGGAATATATTATCCCAGATATGGAGCCTCCTACCTCCACGTCGCCGGAGCCTACGGGATCCTACACAATTAGGATCCATAACGGTTGGGGACATGAGGTTGGGAGTGAGGAGTTCCCCATCCGACACACAGAGGTATGGGGCCATAATCAAGAACATGTAGAACTCTCCGAAATCCTTCCGTGTGGTAACACTCTTGAGGATATGGCTGGAGACGTTATTACCCACACGGATGCAGGACACGATCAGGTGTGCCACGGTTCGAGGCATTTTCATAGATGCCTTTCGCCTCGAGAGGGTAAACATAGGCATTGGAGTACTAAATGCACTAGAAAGTGTAAAGTATTCCTCACATTGAAAAGGGCTGTAAGTAGATTTCTATCAGCTACCTTAACATTTAATTCTAGTATCATATTGTGTTACTTATGTGATGTTATATTGTGTGTTTCAGACGAAGGCTGCATTTTTTCATGACTATAATTGTGGTCAAGGTAGTGCATGTCGAATGCCTGGATGTATTACCAAAAAGACTTTTGGCTCATGCCTCAAAATGTAAACCTATGGTATAGATATTATATATATATATATATAAACGTAATAGTATTGCCTTATTACTTGGGTATGTCTAGATACGTAATATAATCCTGATGTGTTACATAACCTTTCCTTACGTGTATATACTTAGTATTTCAGATTGCTATGGTTTCCTGAGTTATAACCCTTCATTTGTTAATCTTGTTACAATTTCAATAATTCTAATTCTGATTTCAGATTATTGTTAGGATTAAAGACATGGAGGCATTGAAGGTTCCATGAGGTTGAGGTTCCTAGGTTCTAGACATTCGGCACATAAAGCTGTTAATGTTGTCAGGCATACGCATATTAAGAGCTATTAGACTTCAAAATAATCCATTCGTACCACCATATAAGTAAGGTTTGTGATATATATATATATATATATATGTTATGTTATGCTGCTACCTTTCTGTAATAATATAATTGCTGAAGTCTTGATTATATTATATAGAACTGTGCTATATCTTAAACGCAAAGGGTGATATACTTAAATTCATCAGCCTTTTCGCTAAGTCATATATGTTATCTTTCAACATGCAATTGATAATGGTTTTAGTGTCCTTGTATTCCGCTAAAACACATGTACATATAGTTGTGTTGAATTCTTTGAATATGAAATTCATTTAAATCGTATCTGAGCACTTTTGATTTGCCTCGTATTTGAGTTATAATCCTTCATCTGATAATGCTGTTACAATTTCCGTATTTCTAATTATGATTTCAGATTGCAGGTAATTATTTATACTCTATGCAAATGAGGAAAGAAACAAATGCCTGACAAGCTATAGGTATTCTTACAATATAAGAATATAACTACCTAACTGTATGACCATTATAATCATTTCCATTGTATTAGGGTTATAAACCTTCATTTGCTAATGCTGTTACATTTTCAATAGTTCTAAAACTGTTTCTTTATTTAAATACATTTGACCTTGGCATGAAGGTTACTACATTTCATTGTCAGTTAATGCAGTATTCAATGTTTTCTTTAAATGAATGCGTATAATCTTTTTATTTGCACATAAATTAATTATCTAGTGTTATAAAACACATCCACGTATTTTATAAAGTATATGAAGGATATGTTTACTCTTGCTATAACACGATTACGTAATATGTTTATTCATTACCATTCAGGCAATTGCTTCTTTATCAACAACAACATAGCAATCTGATGAATGGTATTCCATGTATAGACATTATCGCCTAAGGGAGGGAGAGAGAGTCTGAGTTTAAACTAATTCTTTGGCATGCGTTCACCACAATGACATGTTTTTATTTAAATAGAATACTTGTTTTCGGTATTAGGATACATGCGACAGTGATGAATGGTTACAAGGAAAGGATGCCAGAGATTTTTTCCAGATGTTATGCATTGTAGGTATTTAACAACAACAGGCATGAAGGTTACTACATTCTTTGTCAAATTATTGCAGTCTACTGTATTCCTTATACTGACTAAATGCTAACGTTTTATTTACATATATGGTATGAATCGATCGGATGCTTTATAGACATATGCATGCGTGCAGTATTTTAGGTTTTCTTTATTCCAACAACATAGCAATCTGATGAATGTTATTCAATGTAAACATACATCGCCTACGGGGGATGGGAGTTTGAGTTTAAAACTATTTGTTATCGGAAGGATGCTGAAAGGAAGAAGAAGAATTGGTTATGTAAGTATAAGCCTATTTTATCTTTTCATAACACACCATCACCATTCTTTGACAACAGCCATTCACTCTCTCTCTCTAGATGTTATCAGTATGGAATGTTTTTTTTTTTATGTTTTGTTTGTTGATAGTAGCATAGTTTTGTATTTAACAACATCAACAACAGGGATTTATTTCCAGATTAGAAAGTGGTTTACAGACTTGTTAAAACCTGTATTTATTGATTTCAGAATGGAAGCAGGTCTATTTCGTTGGACTAGCTCAGTTTCGCTGCAGTGTCTGGAACGCTATGTTCTCATCTTCCATGATTCATAGAGGATGTCTTCGTCATACCGAAGTGTTTAATTATATAGTTTGGTAGGAAAACATGTCTTTAATAGATATGTATACTTTTGAAATAAACCATTCAGCTCTATTATAAACCATTTGTGTATACACATTATTTCATATGAGCGTGACAGCCTTAATATAGAATAAGGTTGTGACGTTCTGAAATGAAACTATACCCTTATCCATTTCATATTCCTTGCATAATCATTCTCATTAGCTGATAGTAATAGTATTAGTGTTCATCGGATGCTGAATGGATGAAGAATTGGTTAAGTAAGTATAAACCTATTTTATCTTTTCATACCTATGTCTACCTTTGCGCAATATTACACTATCTATCTATAAACGAAGGATAGGCACAGAGCATAAAGCCATCCCAGAAGGATACACAACCCTTAAGAATCTAATTAATACATTAGGCTTATATGTTATCATTACGTTGTAACTAAAGGGAAGTGTTTCTTAGTGGGTATTTGCATTATATCCTCTGCCCCAAGCCGATATCTGTATTATCATCTAACTTGTTATTCTAACAGAGTTGTTATTGTGTTTATCTTAATTTCACTGTCGGGTATTGCACAGTACTATTTCTGTAATATGCTAATACACACACACACACACACACACACACACACACACACACACACCTTCCTATAGGTTTTATTCCCATGGTTAATACAACGTATTTGAGTTAGCTGATATTAATATCTTATGTAGGCCCCGTATGAATCTAATTAATACACACACACTAGGCCTAGTTCCTCTGGAAGTAAGTATAAACCTAATTTTATCTTTCCATAACTAGGTAAAGGTATTCATGTACCCATGCGCAATATTACACTATCTAGCCATAGGGCCTAAGGCTATACATATGTTATCATTGTATTGTAACTAAAGGATATGAATAACATAGGAACGTGTTTCTTAGATGGCATTTGCATTATAACCTCTGCCCCAAGACTCGTATCTGGTGGGGGTTGTAACCAGCCCACTGGATAGGCGTCGGTTTTCGAAGTGGGTCAGATTGGGGTAGCGATAGCACGGGCTTATTGCCCACGTCTGCTTTGTTCTAAACGAATCCCATCATGTCATATAGGACCATAGTACGGGGGTTTGGGGGGCGGGCCCACTGGGGGGTAGGCGTCGGTTTTCGAAGTGGGTCAGATTGGGGTAGGGGTAGCACGGGCTTATTGCCCACGTCTGCTTTGTTCGAGTCGAATCCCATCATGTCATATAGGACCATAGTACGGGTTTTGGGGGGCAGCGTCGGTTTTCGAAAGGGGTCAGATTGGGGTGGGGGTAGCACGGGCTTATTGCCCACGTCTGCTTTGTTCGAGTCGAGTCCCATCATGTCATATAGGACCAGAGTACGGGGGTTTGGGGGGTGGGCCCACTGGGGGGGGCAGGCGTCGGTTTTCGATTGGGGTAGGGGTAGCACGGGCTTATTGCCCACGTCTGCTTTGTTCGAGTCGAATCCCCTCATGTCATATAACGTACATGGCCAAAGGGCCTAAGTAGGCGTCGGGGGCGGCGTCGGTTTTGTTTTTGGGGCATAGCTCTTTACGGGGGCTTGGGGGCGGGTGGGCATTAGCACAGGACGAACGGGCGCCTTTCGCTTTTTCGAATCGTCACGTTTCACCTATACGTGACTCTACACCGGGGGCGGCGTCGGGGGCGGCGTCGGTTGGCGGCCATTTTCGGGAACGGAGCTTGACCCATACTACTCACGTACCTCAACACAAGATATGTTGGAAATGTCCTCCTCTTGCATCCACACAACACTGGCACCTTTTTAGGAAATTTTGTTTCACGCGCATAAGTTCAGCTTCCGAGGTAGAATTAATTTCTCTTGTGATATTGTCTTTAAGTTCTGTATGTGGGTTTGAACTTGACACTTTATTTTACAATTTCCCCCATAAATAATAGTAATATACTGTTAGAAGAACTCAAAGACAATAACACAAGAGAAATTAACTCTATTTTGGAAGCAGAACTTATGTGCGTGAAAGAGAATTTCCTTCAAAGGTGCCAGTGTTGTGTGGATGCAAGAGGAGAACATTTCCAACATCTCTTGTGATGAAGTACTTGGTTATTTTCATTGTAATTTTAGCTGTAACTGTGAGAACCTGAATTATTACACCGTTAGCGGCTTTATTTGCGTAGATATTTCACCCGATCGCTCGGGAGTTAGAGCTGTGATCGTCGCGATGCAGAAACCCTCACGATTGGCCAACTCTTACGTGAAACGTACTGTATAATGTGCCAATGCTGTTTTACAGGTCTATCTGTTTTTTTTTTACTTCCTTTGCCCTTACCATAAGTACTGACTTATAGATAGGAAGTATTGTGTACGACCCCCAAATTTGAATTTGAGTTTTTAACATAAATATACGTTTTGAGGTCCCCTGAATCCAAAAATATTATCTTCAGAAACACGTTGTGAACAGTCTAGCTCCAGAACGGAAAATCGCATGAAATTTGAGATTTTTTCGAAAAAATAAATTCTGTGGAGGGTAGCTATAAGCCGCCCAGTGTTTGCAGAAAATCTTGCCTGGTGAGCAATAAAGCTTTAAATGAGGTTGAACCAACTGAATACGCTCTCTTCGCAATATGGCCTCTTATTCTATATCAGAATGTGATGTGAAAAAGATGTAGGCCTATTGACAATGCTTCTAAGTGACATGAGTGCACTAATCAGATTTTATTTGGGTTATGTATCCTTCGGAGATGCGATGTGATGTAACGAAATTACCTTCCTTTTCAACCAATTTACATGAAGAGAATGGAATACATAATACATTGTACTAAGAGGCAAACTTTTATTTTGGCATAGGAAGTTATGCGAGTTTCACATCAGATTCTTTTTTTACAAATGAAGTATGAATTCATGATTTTGCCTCAAACTCTTAAGCATTCAATATGAATATCGTTCGATTAAACAACATATGTTCAGGGTTTTAAATTAGTATGGAATGCAAAGGATTTGATAATAATTAATCTGCCTACTCGGGTAAGAAATATTGTCAGTGTTTCCTTCGGCATTTCACTTCTCGTACTCTTCCTTCAAGTTCGGTCTATGTTCTAATTTCTTTCTCTTGTAAACACACTCTATCACATGAAAATACCATTATACTTATTTTTCTTGTGGAAGTTTTCCAATATCCGTGATTGGCTGATTTCTGACTTATTCGTGTATGTTGTTGGTCCAAATCGGAAGAAAGACGTCAGAGCTAACTCTACTGTCAGAAACGTTTGTGAAATTTAGCCGATTCGTTACATTGTAATCTTATCAGTTTCTATCTTTAGGTAACAGCTTACTCTGAGTATGTTTGATTTTAATTATTTTTTTGAAGGATAGAAAACACTGGAAAAAAATATCAAATCACGAGTATCTAAACCCCAGACGAGCTAAAGAGGGAACCTGAAGTAAACAAAAATCAGTATGTCTGTCTCACTCTTAGGTATACTAGTAATTTGCTTGAGTGAGACAGATGTACTGTTCTTAGTTTACTTCAGGTTTCTTTCTTAAGAACGGTCAGACTTCAGTATTTAATGAGCATGTTTCACGACAGATTACTGTTGCCAAATGCTAGCGCCACTAGTCGCCTTTCGTTTCAAGTATAATTTTTTCAGCGATCGATTCAAGCAGTGCTAATGAAATTAATCCACCATCTTAAACTTAAGGTATTAATGTTGTGAAACTTCTAAATTTAATTCTACTTTAATTACATTTTACGCTTAGAGACTTTACATCATTTTTTAATTATCAAGAAATATTAGATTAATCCTTGAATGCAGTTATGTATGCGTTAATTGAAATGAAGAATTTCGGCAATTTAAAAAGATTCCTTCGGCTCGTCTTTTCAAATTCTTCCTTGATTCTCCAATTACGCACTTAGGCCAACCTCATTAGTATCGCAATATATTACTTTATTAAACTGATTTCTTGACTATTGTCTTCGATTAATTGTGGCCACATCCGTGTTAGTGTTGCTGGGTTACACATTGAAAAGTCTGGATACGATTCCCGGCACCGCCTCGGATTTTTCTGGAACTCAGCCTTGTAAAGGTAATTGAGGAATTACTTGATAAAGAATTAAAGGCACCGGTCTCGAAATCCATCAATAACAGCTGTGGGAGTCGGCATGCTGACCACTTGCCCCAATCTTGCCATCTACCCATGGTAAATGACGCAGTGGTTGGATAGTAGGCCCTATCCCAAATGGGGTATATTATGACAAACATTACAGTAATCACATGGGAGGAATTAATTAAGTTGTCTTTTTCCTTTTACTTCAGTGAGATAGCTTTTAATTTTCCAGCCTTATAGTATGAGCAAGTTTAATCCTGCTAAGTGCTTGAAGCATGATCGATAAGCGGATGGGATCACACAGTGACGTCCTATTTCACCAAATAGAGCGGTCGGTGTATGCTACATGGACAAGAGGGGTGATCCTTTGTTCAGTGTTGAACTATATTGCTTCATATTATTTGTATTACATAAGTGCATTACCATATCGTTGTCTTAAAGAACTGTAATGCTGCTATAAAGGAAGAACTGTGCATAAAAACGTAACGATACCTTACTAATATAGGGTACGCCGTAGCGCACTTGGTTAAGGCACAGCCCGGCAGGTTGCAGGTTCGATTCCCGATGAGGTCGGCGGGGCTTTCCCATTGGCCTAATCTTTTCGGTGGCTCTGTGGACCTGAGGTCGACTCAGCCTCTTAGCAGAAATGAGTACCAGAAGCAATCCTGGGGGTAAAGGAGGCTGTTGCGTAAGGCTGAAAACCTTACCACTATCTAGAGTCGAATGTCTCAAAATCTGGGAGTATCAACTCATGGTACCCTATGGGCATCTATACTTTTGTCCAATAAGGATCAAGTTTGTTTTCAAATAAGCGTATTTCGTACTTTATTTTTCTTTCTTTGTTTGCGTTTAGCATTTTATTATATTACTCGTTTCGCTCGTTGGAGGCTCCGCCCCTGGACAAAAATATATTAATTGGATTTAATTATTATGAACCTGAGACTTCAGAATGCGAGTCCAAGACGTTACTATCTCGACCACGGAAATAATTATTTCTAAACTTTCAGAGCCCTACGTGAACACTGTTTGATAATACCGTTGCCATGGAAACCGAGCCCTTTTTCGGGAGGGTTTTAGGGCTAAAAATTAAGAAAATAAACTTTTTTGGAATTTTCCTGTGGTTTACAGCCTAAAAGCTATATGAGTACCAAATTTCAAGTTTCTGATTCATCTGGAAGTGGACAAACATTAATGTCAGTGAGTGAGTTAGCGAGCGAGCGAGTCAGTCAGCCATGTGGCTTTATATTATAGGGAAGAGACGAGTACTTCCTCTGCCCGTACCATGGGCACTATAGGTAGAGGAAATATTGTGTTCGACCCCGAAATTCGAAGTTGAGTTTTTAACAAAAATACATGTTTAGAGGTCCCCTGGATTCAAACATACCGTTTTCAATACGTGTGTGTGTGTGTATGTGTATGTGTGCATGTGAACAGCCTAGCTCGAGAACGAAAGGACAGTTGAACACACCATTTTGTATTTGGGATAGGTATCTTCTGGAGATGTTACATGAAGAATAGCGACGACTTTCTCTTACTTATGCCACTTTATATGAAGAAAATTTCGTGTTTGCGATTTTCTCGAAAACTGCTCTAATGATTTTATTTAAAATTTGTAGACGAAGTGACTATACCAAATACCTTTAATAGTAATACCGATCACTTTCCTCTGAAATCTGCGAACACCGACACTAGTTCCATCTGTTGCCCCGGAATTATCGGTACCAGAACAGCTGATTTCTCGCTTTTGTGACAGAGCTGTGCGTAAAATAGGGCCTAATTTAATTTAATGA
>CAXKWD010000343.1:0-20000 GCA_964059195.1 Ectobius pallidus
GAAGGATTAAAGGCTATTCCTTATAGATGACATTGCTAGGCAACAGTTTCGTATTTGGAGATGGAATTCCTAAACTACAGTTTCTTACTCTAAATGTCATTGCTAAGCAACAGTCAGGTGTTTTAAAACTTCATAGCTAGGCAACAGTTTCCGGTTTAGACTGGCATGGCAAGGCAAAACATTCGTGATAGATAATTACATTGTTAGGCAGCCAAATTGTCTTTAAAAATTACATTGCTAGGAAAAAGTTTCGACTTTGAAAAATGCATTGAAAGGTAAAGGTTTCGTGTCAGGAATTGACATTGCTACGCAACAGTACCTTTTTTAAAGCTTTTAATGGGTAGGAATATTGTGTTTGAAAATGACATTGCTAAGCAACAGTTCTTTTTGATGACATTGCTAGGCAACAGTTTCCGGTTTAAAATGGCATTGCTAGGCAACACTTTCGTGTTTTAAAACTATTTTCTAGGCAACAGTATTCTTTCTATTAAAGTAAAATTTACAACCCATGTTTTGACATTAGCATAAAACCGATATTTTCATTGTATGTATTGATCGAGTTAGAGTTAAGATGGCGGACGGGAGCGAACGCACTAGGAGTGAGCTCTTAATGAACGAATTGAACAAGCTTAGTAAAAAGGTATTAATCGACATTCTGGTCTCCAAAACTGTTGCACTAGATGTTGGTGAGAATGTGAAAGTTTATTTTGAGGAATTATTCACGCCTAATACGCATAACAAGGAAAATGTAAATAGTGTGTCTGATGCTGGATGCAAGAAAGATGGCTGTCTGTGGAATCGCGAAATGGAATTGATGTGCAGACTCAACTATCAAATGGAAAAACGGCTAAAGGAACAGGAATTACTCATTGAACTATTAAAGGGTAAATACAATATTGATGCTAGTGCTAAACAAGGTCTAAACTGTGGTGAGGTTATGTCGAGTAGTAAAAGTGAATTATCTAACCAAATGGAGGGAAAGGTGAGGGACGAACACTCCTTTGCTTCGATTGTCAAAGACAAAAATGCAGTGCGTGTTAAACATTCTCCGACTGATGCTACCGATGCTGGGTTTCAGTTGAAAGTGAAAGAAAAGGTGACGGGAAAAGGAACTGGTAAATCCAACAATTTGAAAATTGCAGCTAAAGTATCAAGAAAAAAGGCAATTTTCGTGACGAGGTTGGCATCCGAGGTTACAGCCGCTGAAATGAAGATTCATTTGGAACAACATAACCTGTGTAGTAAAGTGACAAAATTAAGAACTAAATATGATTCGTATTCGTCTTTTCATGTTGAGGTAGACGAATCAGAGTTCAACAGAATACTGGAGCCCGATTTGTGGCCCGAAGGCTGCCTGTTCTCGGAATTTTACGGAAAACTTAAGCAGGAACAGATAAGTAATCTGGCCGATGAATGACTTAGGGAAGACAATCATAACGGATTTAAGTTAATCCATACAAATGTGCAGTGTATCAGAAACAAACTGGAAATTGTGGAAGCGTCATTTTTAAGTCTCTGCCCTGATGTGATCTGTGTCAGTGAACATTGGTTACAGAGCAGAGAGATGGATCTGTATGTTCCTAATGGCTTTAAAATTGGCTCAGCATTTTGTAGATCTATTCATAAAAACGGTGGGTCCGGTATATTTCTTAACAAGAGACTAAATTTTAAAGCTATTGACATTGTTGACAATTGTATAGAAAAAACTTGTGAGGCTTGTGCAGTTGAAATTTTAGATTACAATATTATTGTAATCGCCTTATATAGATCTCCAAATGGCGATTTTTATGATTTTCTGAATTGTTTTGAAGCAATACTAAAAGAAATATGTAAAAATAGGCCTAAACTAAGAATTATCATTGGAACCGATCTAAATGTAAATATTCCAGAAGGAAGCCGTCAGGCTGGCCAACTTTTGGACCTGCTCAGGACTTTTAATATTTATGCCACTAGTTTGAGCCCTACGAGAGGGACTTCTTGCCTAGATTATTTTTTTAACAGACATCAGTAAGGAAATGATTTCGGTTAGACATATAGAATGTTGTATTGCAGACCATGAGTCTCTGCTGTTGATTGTAAATAGGAGTAAACTGAAAGTAAACAGAGAATTTATTAGGTTTCGTAACATGAATGAGACCAATATAGAAATGTTTTGTCAATTTATGTTTGATACTGATTGGGAAATTTTAAATAATGAAAGAGACATTAATACTGCCTTCGCAAACTTTATCAATCATATGATAGTACACTATAATTACTGCTTTCCATATAAATATAAAAGACAAACTAAGAGTGCTGTTAAGTGGTACAGTAATGATCTCGATAAACTACATCGCCGAGTACTTGCTCAGAGGACGGTTTTCAAGTCTACAAACCTGGAAAGTGACAAGATAAAATACAAATTGCTGAATGACAATTATAAATGTTTAGTGGTTGAAAGAAAGAAGTGTGCTCATGATAATTTTATTAATACAGCCCATAATAGAACTAAAGCAGCCTGGAACATAGTTAAAACGGAAATAAACATGAATACTTCTAACAAGGTTGAAATTGAACCACAGGCTTTTCAACAGTACTGTATTCAGTCAGTTAATGATATTGTTAATAGCTGTCAAATGGATATAACAAAGGCCATGAAACTATGTGAAAATGCTCCACAATGTGGTACAAGTTTAAAATGGAAACTAATCACCAGAGAGGAGGTGTACAACGTAACAAGCAAATTGTCAAATTCTCGGAGCAATGATGTATATGGCATGTCCAACTACTTCATTAAGAGTATTATCCTGTCAATTTTAGCCCCCCTAACTACTTTAATTAATCTATGTTTCCAGTATGCAATTTACCCTGACCGCTTGAAAATAAGTAAAGTTGTTCCAGTCTACAAAAAGGGGGATAAGAACTCTCCGGCTAATTATAGACCAGTAAGCTTGGTACCAATTCTGTCCAAGATCTTTGAATCTCTCATGCATAAACAGTTATTGGAATATATAAGAGGCATAATATCACCCAAACAGTATGGGTTTTTGGAAGGAAAGTCCACGGTGTTAGCTACTGAATATGTAGTCAGAAAGATCATCACAGCTTTTGAAAATAAGGATCTACTATCACTAACAGCCTGTGATCTAACTAAGGCCTTTGACACCATAGATCATAAACTGATCATTAAAAAGTTACAATACTATGGGGTTAATAACGCTGAGTTGAACTTAATTAAGTCCTTTCTATATGACAGGAAACAGTTTGTTAGTATAAACGACCAAACTTCTGATATTCGATCCATAAACTGTGGAGTTCCACAGGGATCTATACTGGCACCATTACTTTTTCTCGTTGCAGTAAATGATCTGTCTTATAATATACCAGTGGATATCGTGTTATATGCAGATGATGCCACTCTTATATCTTCTCATAAAAGCTTAGATCAGATGAAACATATGGAAATGGATGGCCTCAAAGCTGCAAAGGACTGGTTTGGTAGAAATGGGTTTGCTCTAAATGATTCAAAGACTCAGAAATACTCTTTTGGTCTTACAAGCACGATACCTAATAACTGCGACAATATTAAATTACTTGGTTTTCACCTAGACTCTAAGCTTACTTGGAAGCCCCATGTTGAAAATATTTGTAAGAAAATGGCGAGAGGTATTTTTGTTCTAAGAAGAATTAAGAATTGCATTTCACTTGAAGTTTTAAGGACTGTGTATTTTGCTCTTTTACAAAGCCATATTGTTTATGGAATATATCTCTGGGGTCATTCCAGGGAAACAAATTCGATTTTACTTCTCCAAAAAAAGGCCCTGAGGATAATGGCAAACAAAAGTCAGAGAGAAAGCTGTAGACCTCTTTTTACTGAAATGAATATTATGACAGTTTTTAACTTATATGTATTTTATTGTATCTTATTTGTCAAGAATAATCTAGAGAGTTATACTGATATAGAAATGCATAATTATAATACAAGACATAGGGCAGATTTAAATTTACCGAAGTGTCGTTTAAATAGTTCTTATAACACTTGTTTTTATAATGGAATTAATTTATTCAACAAACTGCCTTTAAGCGTCCGTTGCTTACCCATAAATAGTTTTAAAAGTTATGTATATGCATGGCTAATAAGGAGACCATTTTACTCTGTACACGAATTCCTTACTGCTGACTTTGTCTTATAAGAACTGTTATTATGTATATTGACGATGCCTCACCTGTATGGACATAGGCTAATAAACATTATTATTATTATTATTATTATTATTATTATCGTTGAGGGATTAAAGGCTATTCCTTATAGATGACATTGCTAGGCAACAGTTTCGTATTTGGAGATGGCATTCCTAAGCTACAGTATCTTATTCTAAATGTCATTGCTAAGCAACTGTCAGGTGTTTTAAAACTTCATTGCTAGGCAACAGTTTCCGGTTTAGACTGGCATGGCTAGGCAAAATATTCCTGATAGAAAAATTACATTGTTAGGCAGCCGAATTACCTTTAAAAATTACATTGCTAGGAAAAAGTTTCGACTTTGAAAAATGCATTGAAAGGTAAAGGTTTCGTGTCAGAAATTCACATTGCTACGCAACAGTATCTTTTTTTAAAAGCTTTTAATAGGTAGCAATATTGTGTTTAAAAATGACATTGCTAAGCAACAGTTCTTTTTGATGACATTGCTAGGCAACAGTTTCCGGTTTAAAATGGCATTGCTAGGCAAAACTTTCGTGTTTTAAAACTAATTGCTAGGCAACAGTATTCTTTCTATTAAAGTAAAATTTTCAACCCATGTTTTGACATTAGCATATCACCGATATCTTCATTGTATGTATTGATCATTGAAGGATTAAAAACTTTTCCTTATAGAAGACATTGCTAGGCAACAGTTTCGTATTTGGAGATGGCATTGCTAAGCTACAGTTTCATGTTCAAAATGTCATTTCTGAGCAACAGTCATGTGTTTTAAAGCTTCATTGCTAGGCAACAGTTTCCGGTTTAGACTGGCATGGCTAGGCAAACCATTCGTGATAGAAAAATTACATTGTCAAGCAGCCAAATTGCCTTTAAAAATTACAATGCTAGGAAAAACATGCGACTTTCAAAAATGCATTGAAAGGTAAAGGATTTGTGTCTGAAATTGACATTGCTACGCAACAGTATATTATTTAAAAGTTTATAATAGGTAGCAATATTGTGTTTAAAATTACATTGCTAAGCAACAGTTCTTTTTGATGGCATTGCTAGGCAACAGTTTCCGGTTTAAAATGACATTGCTAGGAAACCCTTTCGTGTTTTAAAACTCTTTGCTAGGCAACAGTATTCTTTCTATTAAAGTAAAATTTACAACCCATGTTTTGACATTAGCATATCACCGATATTTTCATTGTATGTATTGATCATTGAAGGATTAAAGGTTATTCCTTATAGATGACATTGCTAGGCAACAGTTTCGTATTTGGAGATGGCATTCCTAAGCTACAGTTTCTTGTTCAAAATGTCATTGCTAGCAAGAGTCAGGTGGTTTAAAACTTAATTGCTAGGCAACAGATTCCGGTTTAGACTGGCATGGCTAGGCAAAACTTTCGTCATAGAAAAATTACATTGTTAAACAGCCAAATGGTCTTTAAAAATTACATTGCTAGGAAAAAGTTTCGACTTTGAAAAATGCATTGAAGTAAAAGTTTTGTGTCTGAAATTGACATTGCTACGCAACAGTATATTATTTAAAAGTTTATAATAGGTAGCAATATTGTGTTTAAAATTACATTGCTAAGCAACAGTTCTTTTTGATGACATTGCTAGGCAACAGTTTCCGGTTTAAAATGGCATTGCTAGGCAACACTTTCGTGTTTTAAAACTCATTGCTAGGCAACAGTATTCTTTCTACTAAAGAAAAATTTACAACCCCTGTTATGCCATTAGCATATCACCGATATTTTCATTGTATGTATTGATCATTGAGGGATTAAAGGCTATTCCTTATAGATGACATTGCTAGGCAACAGTTTCGTATTTGGAGATGGCATTCCTAAGCTACAGTATCTTATTCTAAATGTCATTGCTAAGCAACAGTCAGGTGTTTTAAAACTTCATTGCTAGGCAACAGTTTCCGGTTTAGACTGGCATGGCTAGGCAAAATATTCCTGATAGAAAAATTACATTGTTAGGCAGCCAAATTACCTTTAAAAATTCCATTGCTAGGAAAAAGTTTCGACTTTGAAAAATGCATTGAAAGGTAAAGGTTTCGTGTAAGAAATTGACATTGCTACGCAACAGTACCTTTTTTAAAAGCTTTTAATAGGTAGCAATATTGTGTTTGAAAATGACATTGCTAAGCAACAGTTCTTTTTGAAGACATTGCTAGGCAACAGTTTCCGGTTTAAAATGGCTTTGCTAGGCAACACTTTCGTGTTTTAAAACTATTTGCTAGGCAACAGTATTCTTTCTATTAAAGTAAAATTTACAACCCATGTTTTGACATTAGCATATCACCGATATTTTCATTGTATGTATTGATCATTGAGGGATTAAAGGCTATTCCTTATAGATGACATTGCTAGGCAACAGTTTCGTATTTGGAGATGGCATTCCTAAGCTACAGTTTCTTGTTCAAAATGTCATTGCTAAGCAAGAGTCAGGTGTCTTAAAACTTAATTGCTAGGCAACAGTTTCCGGTTTAGACTGGCATGGCTAGGCAAAACTTTCGTCATAGAAAAATTACATTGTTAGGCAGCCAAATTGTCTTTAAAAATTACATTGCTAGGAAGAAGTTTCGACTTTGAAAAATGCATTGAAAGGTAAAGGTTTCGTGTCAGAAATTGACATAGCTACGCAACAGTATCTTTTTTTAAAAGCTTTTAATAGGTAGCAATATTGTGTTTAAAAATGACATTGCTAAGCAACAGTTCCTTTTGATGACATTGCTAGGCAACAGTTTCGGGTCGAAAATGGCATTGCTAGGCAACACTTTCGTGTTTTAAAACTCATTGCTAGGCAACAGTATTCTTTCTATTAAAGAAAAATTTACAACCCCTGTTATGCCATTAGCATATCACCGATATTTTCATTGTATGTATTGATCATTGAAGGATTAAAGGCTATTCTTTATAGATGACATTGCTAGGCAACAGTTTCGTATTTGGAGATGGCATTCCTAAGCTACAGTTTCTTACTCTAAATGTCATTGCTAAGCAACAGTCAGGTGTTTTAAAACTTCATTGCTAGGCAACAGTTTCCGGTTTAGACTGGCATGGCTAGGCAAAATATTCCTGATAGAAAAATTACATTGTTAGGCAGCCAAATTACCTTTAAAAATTACATTGCTAATAAAAACTTTCGACTTTGAAAAATGCATTGAAAGGTAAAGGTTTCGTGTCAGAAATTGACATTGCTACGCAACAGTATCTTTTTTTTAAAGCTTTTAATAGGTAGCAATATTGTGTTTAAAAATGACATTGCTAAGCAACAGTTCTTTTTGATGACATTGCTAGGCAACAGTTTCCGGTTTAAAATGGCATTGCTAGGCAAAACTTTCGTGTTTTAAAACTAATTGCTAGGCAACAGTATTCTTTCTATTAAAGTACAATTTTCAACCCATGTTTTGACATTAGCATATCACCGATATTTTCATTGTATGTATTGATCATTGAAGGATTAAAAACTTTTCCTTATAGGAGACATTGCTAGGCAACAGTTTCGTATTTGGAGATGGCATTGCTAAGCTACAGTTTCATGTTCAAAATTTCATTTCTGAGCAACAGTCAGGTGTTTTAAAGCTTCATTGCTAGGCAACAGTTTCCGGTTTAGACTGGCATGGCTAGGCAAACCATTCGTGATAGAAAAATTACATTGTCAAGCAGCCAAATTGCCTTTAAAAATTACAATGCTAGGAAAAAGATTCGACTTTCAAAAATGCATTGAAAGGTAAAGGTTTTGTGCCTGAAATTGACATTGCTACGCAACAGTATATTATTTAAAAGTTTATAATAGGTAGCAATATTGTGTTTAAAATTACATTGCTAAGCAACAGTTCTTTTTGATGGCATTGCCAGGCAACAGTTTCCGGTTTAAAATGACATTGCTAGGAAACCCTTTCGTGTTTTAAAACTCTTTGCTAGGCAACAGTATTCTTTCTATTAAAGAAAAATTTACAACCCATGTTTTGACATTAGCATATCACCGATATTTTCATTGTATGTATTGATCGTTGAGGGATTAAAAACTATTCCTTATAGATGACATTGCTAGGCAACAGTTTCGTATTTGGAGATGGCCTTGCCAAGCTACAGTTTCTTCTTCAAAATGTCATTGCTAAGCAACAGTCAGGTGTTTTAGAACTTCATTGCTAGGCAACAGATTCCGGTTTAGACTGGCATGGCTAGGCACAACTTTCGTCATAGAAAAATTACATTGTTAAACAGCCAAATTGTCTTTAAGAATTACATTGCTAGGAAAAAGTTTCGACTTTGAAAAATGCATTGAAAAGTAAAAGTTTTGTGTCTGAAATTGACATTGCTACGCAACAGTATATTATTTAAAAGTTTATAATAGGTAGCAATATTGTGTTTAAAATTACATTGCTAAGCAACAGTTCTTTTTGATGGCATTGCCAGGCAACAGTTTCCGGTTTAAAATGACATTGCTAGGAAACCCTTTCGTGTTTTAAAACTCTTTGCTAGGCAACAGTATTCTTTCTATTAAAGAAAAATTTACAACCCATGTTTTGACATTAGCATATCACCGATATTTTCATTGTATGTATTGATCGTTGAGGGATTAAAAACTATTCCTTATAGATGACATTTCTAGGCAACAGTTTCGTATTTGGAGATGGCATTGCCAAGCTACAGTATCTTATTCTAAATGTCATTGCTAAGCAACAGTCAGGTGTTTTAAAACTTCATTGCTAGGCAACAGTTTCCGGTTTAGACTGGCATGGCTAGGCAAAATATTCCTGATAGAATAATTACATTGTTAGGCAGCCAAATTATCTTTAAAAATAACATTGCTAGGAAAAAGTTTCGACTTTGAAAAATGCATTGAAAGGTAAAGGTTTCGTGACAGAAATTGACATTGCTACGCAACAGTATCTTTTTTTAAAAGCTTTTAATAGGTAGCAATATTGTGTTTAAAAATGACATTGCTAAGCAACAGTTCTTTTTGATGACATTGCTAGGCAACAGTTTCCGGTTTAAAATGGCATTGCTAGGCAAAACTTTCGTGTTTTAAAACTAATTGCTAGGCAACAGTATTCTTTCTATTAAAGTAAAATTATCAACCCATGCTTTGACATTAGCATATCACCGATATTTTCATTGTATGTATTGATCATTGAAGGATTAAAAACTTTTCCTTATAGAAGACATTGCTAGGCAACAGTTTCGTATTTGGAGATGGCATTGCTAAGCTACAGTTTCATGTTCAAAATGTCATTTCTGAGCAACAGTCAGGTGTTTTAAAGCTTCATTGCTAGGCAACAGTTTCCGGTTTAGACTTGCATGGCTAGGCAAACCATTCGTGATAGAAAAATTACATTGTCAAGCAGCCAAATTGCCTTTAAAAATTACAATGCTAGGAAAAAGATTCGACTTTCAAAAATGCATTGAAAGGTAAAGGTTTTGTGTCTGAAATTGACATTGCTACGCAACAGTATATTATTTAAAAGTTTATAATAGGTAGCAATGTTGTGTTTAAAATTACATTGCTAAGCAACAGTTCTTTTTGATGGCATTGCCAGGCAACAGTTTCCGGTTTAAAATGACATTGCTAGGAAACCCTTTCGTGTTTTAAAACTCTTTGCTAGGCAACAGTATTCTTTCTATTAAAGTAAAATTTACAACCCATGTTTTGACATTAGCATATCACCGATATTTTCATTGTATGTATTGATCATTGAAGGATTAAAAACTATTCCTTATAGATGACATTGCTAGGCAACAGTTTCGTATTTGGAGATGGCATTGCCAAGCTACAGTTTCTTATTCAAAATGTCATTGCTAAGCAACAGTCAGGTGTTTTAGAACTTCATTGCTAGGCAACAGATTCCGGTTTAGACTGGCATGGCTAGGCAAAACTTTCGTCATAGAAAAATTATATCGTTAAACAGCCAAATTGTCTTTAAAAATTACATTGCTAGGAAAAAGTTTCGACTTTGAAAAATGCATTGAAAAGTAAAAGTTTTGTGTCTGAAATTGACATTGCTACGCAACAGTATATTATTTAAAAGTTTATAATAGGTAGCAATATTGTGTTTAAAATTACTTTGCTATGCAACAGTTCTTTTTGATGACATTGCTAGGCAACAGTTTCCGGTTTAAAATGTGCATTGCTAGGCAAAACGTTCGTGTTTTAAAACTCATTGCTAGGCAACAGTATTCTTTCTATTAAAGAAAAATTTACAACCCCTGTTTTGACATTAGCATATCACCGATATTTTCATTGTATGTATTGATCATTGAGGGATTAAAGGCTATTCCTTATAGATGACATTGCTAGGCAGCAGTTTCGTATTTGGAGATGGCATTCCTAAGCTACAGTTTCTTGTTCAAAATGTCATTGCTAAGCAAGAGTCAGGTGTCTTAAAACTTAATTGCTAGGCAACAGTTTCCGGTTTAGACTGGCATGGCTAGGCAAACCTTTCGTCATAGAAAAATTACATTGTTAGGCAGCTAAATTGTCTTTAAAAATTACATTGCTAGGAAGAAGTTTCGACTTTGAAAAATGCATTGAAAGGTAAAGGTTTCGTGTCAGAAATTGACATAGCTACGCAACAGTATCTTTTTTTAAAAGCTTTTAATAGGTAGCAATATTGTGTTTAAAAATGACATTGCTAAGCAACAGTTCTTTTTGGTGACATTGCTAGGCAACAGTTTCCGGTTTAAAATGGCATTGCTAGGCAAAACTTTCGTGTTTTAAAACTAATTGCTAGGCAACAGTATTCTTTCTATTAAAGTAAAATTTTCAACCCATGTTTTGACATTAGCATATCACCGATATTTTCATTGTATGTATTGATCATTGAAGGATTAAAAACTTTTCCTTATAGGAGACATTGCTAGGCAACAGTTTCGTATTTGGAGATGGCATTGCTAAGCTACAGTTTCATGTTCAAAATGTCATTTCTGAGCAACAGTCAGGTGTTTTAAAGCTTCATTGCTAGGCAACAGTTTCCGGTTTAGACTGGCATGGCTAGGCAAACCATTCGTGATAGAAAAATTACATTGTCAAGCAGCCAAATTGCCTTTAAAAATTACAATGCTAGGAAAAAGATTCGACTTTCAAAAATGCATTGAAAGGTAAAGGTTTTGTGCCTGAAATTGACATTGCTACGCAACAGTATATTATTTAAAAGTTTATAATAGGTAGCAATATTGTGTTTAAAATTACATTGCTAAGCAACAGTTCTTTTTGATGGCATTGCTAGACAACAGTTTCCGGTTTAAAATGACATTGCTAGGAAACCCTTTCGTGTTTTAAAACTCTTTGCTAGGCAACAGTATTCTTTCTATTAAAGTAAAATTTACAACCCATGTTTTGACATTAGCATATCACCGATATTTTCATTGTATGTATGATCATTGAAGGATTAAAAACTATTCCTTATAGATGACATTGCTAGGCAACAGTTTCGTATTTGGAGATGGCATTGCTAAGCTACAGTTTCTTGTTCAAAATGTCATTGCTAAGCAAGAGTCAGGTGTTTTAAAACTTAATTGCTAGGCAACAGTTTCCGGTTTAGACTGGCATGGCTAGGCAAAACTTTCGTCATAGAAAAATTACATTGTTAAGCAGCCAAATTGTATTTAAAAATTACATTGCTAGGAAAAAATTTTCGGATTTGAAAAATGCATTGAAAAGTAAAAGTTTTGTGTCTGAAATTGGCATTGCTACGCAACAGTATATTATTTAAAAGTTTATAATAGGTAGCAATATTGTGTTTAAAATTACATTGCTAAGCAACAGTTCTTTTTTATGTCATTGCTAGGCAACAGTTTCCGGTTTAAAATGGCATTGCTAGGCAACACTTTCGTGTTTTATAACTCATTGCTAGGCAACAGTATTCTTTCTATTAAAGTAAAATTTACAACCCATGTTTTGACATTAGCATATCACCGATATTTTCATTGTATGTATTGATCGTTGAGGGATTAAAAACTATTCCTTATAGATGACATTTCTAGGCAACAGTTTCGTATTTGGAGATGGCATTGCCAAGCTACAGTTTCTTATTCAAAATGTCATTGCTAAGCAACAGTCAGGTGTTTTATAACTTCATTGCTAGGCAACAGATTCCGGTTTAGACTGGCATGGCTAGGCACAACTTTCGTCATAGGAAATTACATTGTTAAACAGCCAAATTGTCTTTAAAAATTACATTGCTAGGAAAATGTTTCGACTTTGAAAAATGCATTGAAAAGTAAAAGTTTTGTGTCTGAAATTGACATTGCTACGCAACAGTATATTATTTAAAAGTTTATAATAGGTAGCAATATTGTGTTTAAAATTACATTGCTAAGCAACAGTTCTTTTTGATGACATTGCTAGGCAACAGTTTCCGGTTTAAAATGGCATTGCCAGGCAACACTTTCGTGTTTTAAAACTCATTGCTAGGCAACAGTATTCTTTCTATTAAAGAAAAATTTACAACCCCTGTTATGCCATTAGCATATCACCGATATTTTCATTGTATGTATTGATCATTGAGGGATTAAAGGCTATTCCTTATAGATGACATTGCTAGGCAACAGTTTCGTATTTGGAGATGGCATTCCTAAGCTACAGTATCTTATTCTAAATGTCATTGCTAAGCAACAGTCAGGTGTTTTAAAACTTCATTGCTAGGCAACAGTTTCCGGTTTAGACTGGCATGGCTAGGCAAAATATTACTGATAGAATAATTACATTGTTAGGCAGCCAAATTATCTTTAAAAATAACATTGCTAGGAAAAAGTTTCGACTTTGAAAAATGCATTGAAAGGTAAAGGTTTCGTGTCAGAAATTGACATTGCTACGCAACAGTATCTTTTTTTAAAAGCTTTTAATAGGTAGCAATATTGTGTTTAAAAATGACATTGCTAAGCAACAGTTCTTTTTGATGACATTGCTAGGCAACAGTTTCCGGTTTAAAATGGCATTGCTAGGCAAAACTTTCGTGTTTTAAAACTAATTGCTAGGCAACAGTATTCTTTCTATTAAAGTAAAATTTTCAACCCATGCTTTGACATTAGCATATCACCGATATTTTCATTGTATGTATTGATCATTGAAGGATTAAAAACTTTTCCTTATAGAAGACATTACTAGGCAACAGTTTCGTATTTGGAGATGGCATTGCTAAGCTACAGTTTCATGTTCAAAATGTCATTTCTGAGCAACAGTCAGGTGTTTTAAAGCTTCATTGCTAGGCAACAGTTTCCGGTTTAGACTTGCATGGCTAGGCAAAGCATTCGTGATAGAAAAATTACATTGTCAAGCAGCCAAATTGCCTTTAAAAATTACAATGCTAGGAAAAAGATTCGACTTTCAAAAATGCATTGAAAGGTAAAGGTTTTGTGTCTGTAATTGACATTGCTACGCAACAGTATATTATTTAAAAGTTTATAATAGGTAGCAATATTGTGTTTAAAATTACATTGCTAAGCAACAGTTCTTTTTGATGGCATTGCCAGGCAACAGTTTCCGGTTTAAAATGACATTGCTAGGAAACCCTTTCGTGTTTTAAAACTCTTTGCTAGGCAACAGTATTCTTTCTATTAAAGTAAAATTTACAACCCATGTTTTGACATTAGCATATCACCGATATTTTCATTGTATGTATTGATCATTGAAGGATTAAAAACTATTCCTTATAGATGACATTGCTAGGCAACAGTTTCGTATTTGGAGATGGCATTGCTAAGCTACAGTTTCTTGTTCAAAATGTCATTGCTAAGCAAGAGTCAGGTGTTTTGAAACTTAATTGCTAGGCAACAGTTTCCGGTTTAGACTGGCATGGCTAGGCAAAACTTTCGTCATAGAAAAATTACATTGTTAAGCAGCCAAATTGTCTTTAAAAATTACATTGCTAGGAAAAAGTTTCGACTTTGAAAAATGCATTGAAAAGTAAAAGTTTTGTGTCTGAAATTGGCATTGCTACGCAACAGTATATTATTTAAAAGTTTATAATAGGTAGCAATATTGTGTTTAAAATTACATTGCTAAGCAACAGTTTTTTTTTGATGGCATTGCTAGGCAACAGTTTCCGGTTTAAAATGGCATTGCTAGGCAACACTTTCGTGTTTTATAACTCATTGCTAGGCAACAGTATTCTTTCTATTAAAATAAAATTTACAACAAAAGTTTTGACATTAGCATATCACCGATATTTTCAATGTATGTATTGATCATTGAAGGATTAAAAACTATTCCTTATAGATGACATTGCTAGGCAACAGTTTCGTATTTGGAGATGGCATTGCCAAGCTACAGTTTCTTATTCAAAATGTCATTGCTAAGCAACAGTCAGGTGTTTTAGAACTTCATTGCTAGGCAACAGTTTCCGGTTTAGACTGGCATGGCTAGGCAAAACATTCGTCATAGAAAAATTACATTGTTAGGCAGCCAAATTGTTTTTAAAAATTACATTGCTAGGAAGAAGTTTCGACTTTGAAAAATGCATTCAAAGGTAAAGGTTTCGTGTCAGAAATTGACATAGCTACGCAACAGTATCTTTTTAAAAGCTTTTAATAGGTAGCAATATTGTGTTTGAAAATGACATTGCTAAGCAACAGTTCTTTTTGAAGACATTGCTAGGCAACAGTTTCCGGTTTAAAATGGCTTTGCTAGGCAACACTTTCGTGTTTTAAAACTATCTGCTCGGCAACAGTATTCTCTCTATTAAAGTAAAATTTACAACCCATGTTTTGACATTAGCATATCACCGATATTTTCATTGTATTTATTGATCATTGAGGGATTAAAGGCTATTCCTTATAGATGACATTGCTAGGCAACAGTTTCGTATTTGGAGATGGCATTCCTAAGCTACGGTTTCTTGTTCAAAATGTCATTGCTAAGCAAGAGTCAGATGTTTTAAAACTTAATTGCTAGGCAACAGTTTACGGTTTAGACTGGCATGGCATGGCTAGGCAAAACTTTCGTCATAGAAAAATTACATTGTTAAACAGCCAAATTGTCTTTAAAAATTACATTGCTAGGAAAAAGTTTCGACTTTGAAAAATGCATTGAAAAGTAAAAGTTTTGTGTCTGAAATTGACATTGCTACGCAACAGTATATTATTTAAAAGTTTATAATAGGTAGCAATATTGTGTTTAAAATTACATTGCTATGCAACAGTTCTTTTTGATGACATTGCTAGGCAACAGTTTCCGGTTTAAAATGGCATTGCTAGGCAACACTTTCGTGTTTTAAAACTATCTGCTCGGCAACAGTATTCTCTCTATTAAAGTAAAATTTACAACCCATGTTTTGACATTAGCATATCACCGATATTTTCATTGTATGTATTGATCATTGAGGGATTAAAGGCTATTCCTTATAGATGACATTGCTAGGCAGCAGTTTCGTATTTGGAGATGGCATTCCTAAGCTACAGTTTCTTGTTCAAAATGTCATTGCTAAGCAAGAGTCAGGTGTCTTAAAACTTAATTGCTAGGCAACAGTTTCCGGTTTAGACTGGCATGGCTAGGCAAAACTTTCGTCATAGAAAAATTACATTGTTAGGCAGCTAAATTGTCTTTAAAAATTACATTGCTAGGAAGAAGTTTCGACTTTGAAAAATGCATTGAAAGGTAAAGGTTTCGTGTCAGAAATTGACATAGCTACGCAACAGTATCTTTTTTTAAAAGCTTTTAATAGGTAGCAATATTGTGTTTAAAAATGACATTGCTAAGCAACAGTTCTTTTTGGTGACATTGCTAGGCAACAGTTTCCGGTTTAAAATGGCATTGCTAGGCAACACTTTCGTGTTTTAAAACTAATTGCTAGGCAACAGTATTCTTTCTATTAAAGTAAAATTTTCAACCCATGTTTTGACATTAGCATATCACCGATATTTTCATTGTATGTATTGATCATTGAAGGATTAAAAACTTTTCCTTATAGGAGACATTGCTAGGCAACAGTTTCGTATTTGGAGATGGCATTGCTAAGCTACAGTTTCATGTTCAAAATGTCATTTCTGAGCAACAGTCAGGTGTTTTAAAGCTTCATTGCTAGGCAACAGTTTCCGGTTTAGACTGGCATGGCTAGGCAAACCATTCGTGATAGAAAAATTACATTGTCAAGCAGCCAAATTGCCTTTAAAAATTACAATGCTAGGAAAAAGATTCGACTTTCAAAAATGCATTGAAAGGTAAAGGTTTTGTGCCTGAAATTGACATTGCTACGCAACAGTATATTATTTAAAAGTTTATAATAGGTAGCAATATTGTGTTTAAAATTACATTGCTAAGCAACAGTTCTTTTTGATGGCATTGCTAGACAACAGTTTCCGGTTTAAAATGACATTGCTAGGAAACCCTTTCGTGTTTTAAAACTCTTTGCTAGGCAACAGTATTCTTTCTATTAAAGTAAAATTTACAACCCATGTTTTGACATTAGCATATCACCGATATTTTCATTGTATGTATGATCATTGAAGGATTAAAAACTATTCCTTATAGATGACATTGCTAGGCAACAGTTTCGTATTTGGAGATGGCATTGCTAAGCTACAGTTTCTTGTTCAAAATGTCATTGCTAAGCAAGAGTCAGGTGTTTTAAAACTTAATTGCTAGGCAACAGTTTCCGGTTTAGACTGGCATGGCTAGGCAAAACTTTCGTCATAGAAAAATTACATTGTTAAGCAGCCAAATTGTATTTAAAAATTACATTGCTAGGAAAAAATTTTCGGATTTGAAAAATGCATTGAAAAGTAAAAGTTTTGTGTCTGAAATTGGCATTGCTACGCAACAGTATATTATTTAAAAGTTTATAATAGGTAGCAATATTGTGTTTAAAATTACATTGCTAAGCAACAGTTCTTTTTTATGTCATTGCTAGGCAACAGTTTCCGGTTTAAAATGGCATTGCTAGGCAACACTTTCGTGTTTTATAACTCATTGCTAGGCAACAGTATTCTTTCTATTAAAGTAAAATTTACAACCCATGTTTTGACATTAGCATATCACCGATATTTTCATTGTATGTATTGATCGTTGAGGGATTAAAAACTATTCCTTATAGATGACATTTCTAGGCAACAGTTTCGTATTTGGAGATGGCATTGCCAAGCTACAGTTTCTTATTCAAAATGTCATTGCTAAGCAACAGTCAGGTGTTTTATAACTTCATTGCTAGGCAACAGATTCCGGTTTAGACTGGCATGGCTAGGCACAACTTTCGTCATAGGAAATTACATTGTTAAACAGCCAAATTGTCTTTAAAAATTACATTGCTAGGAAAATGTTTCGACTTTGAAAAATGCATTGAAAAGTAAAAGTTTTGTGTCTGAAATTGACATTGCTACGCAACAGTATATTATTTAAAAGTTTATAATAGGTAGCAATATTGTGTTTAAAATTACATTGCTAAGCAACAGTTCTTTTTGATGACATTGCTAGGCAACAGTTTCCGGTTTAAAATGGCATTGCCAGGCAACACTTTCGTGTTTTAAAACTCATTGCTAGGCAACAGTATTCTTTCTATTAAAGAAAAATTTACAACCCCTGTTATGCCATTAGCATATCACCGATATTTTCATTGTATGTATTGATCATTGAGGGATAAAAGGCTATTCCTTATAGATGACATTGCTAGGCAACAGTTTCGTATTTGGAGATGGCATTCCTAAGCTACAGTATCTTATTCTAAATGTC
Organism: Ectobius pallidus; assembly: GCA_964059195.1. Classification (NCBI taxonomy): domain Eukaryota; kingdom Metazoa; phylum Arthropoda; class Insecta; order Blattodea; family Ectobiidae; genus Ectobius; species Ectobius pallidus. The sequence goes on from CAXKWD010000343.1 coordinate 17,845, forward strand.
ATTGCTAAGCAACAGTCAGGTGTTTTAAAACTTCATTGCTAGGCAACAGTTTCCGGTTTAGACTGGCATGGCTAGGCAAAATATTACTGATAGAATAATTACATTGTTAGGCAGCCAAATTATCTTTAAAAATAACATTGCTAGGAAAAAGTTTCGACTTTGAAAAATGCATTGAAAGGTAAAGGTTTCGTGTCAGAAATTGACATTGCTACGCAACAGTATCTTTTTTTAAAAGCTTCTAATAGGTAGCAATATTGTGTTTAAAAATGACATTGCTAAGCAACAGTTCTTTTTGATGACATTGCTAGGCAACAGTTTCCGGTTTAAAATGGCATTGCTAGGCAAAACTTTCGTGTTTTAAAACTAATTGCTAGGCAACAGTATTCTTTCTATTAAAGTAAAATTTTCAACCCATGCTTTGACATTAGCATATCACCGATATTTTCATTGTATGTATTGATCATTGAAGGATTAAAAACTTTTCCTTATAGAAGACATTACTAGGCAACAGTTTCGTATTTGGAGATGGCATTGCTAAGCTACAGTTTCATGTTCAAAATGTCATTTCTGAGCAACAGTCAGGTGTTTTAAAGCTTCATTGCTAGGCAACAGTTTCCGGTTTAGACTTGCATGGCTAGGCAAAGCATTCGTGATAGAAAAATTACATTGTCAAGCAGCCAAATTGCCTTTAAAAATTACAATGCTAGGAAAAAGATTCGACTTTCAAAAATGCATTGAAAGGTAAAGGTTTTGTGTCTGTAATTGACATTGCTACGCAACAGTATATTATTTAAAAGTTTATAATAGGTAGCAATATTGTGTTTAAAATTACATTGCTAAGCAACAGTTCTTTTTGATGGCATTGCCAGGCAACAGTTTCCGGTTTAAAATGACATTGCTAGGAAACCCTTTCGTGTTTTAAAACTCTTTGCTAGGCAACAGTATTCTTTCTATTAAAGTAAAATTTACAACCCATGTTTTGACATTAGCATATCACCGATATTTTCATTGTATGTATTGATCATTGAAGGATTAAAAACTATTCCTTTTAGATGACATTGCTAGGCAACAGTTTCGTATTTGGAGATGGCATTGCTAAGCTACAGTTTCTTGTTCAAAATGTCATTGCTAAGCAAGAGTCAGGTGTTTTGAAACTTAATTGCTAGGCAACAGTTTCCGGTTTAGACTGGCATGGCTAGGCAAAACTTTCGTCATAGAAAAATTACATTGTTAAGCAGCCAAATTGTCTTTAAAAATCACATTGCTAGGAAAAAGTTTCGACTTTGAAAAATGCATTGAAAAGTAAAAGTTTTGTGTCTGAAATTGGCATTGCTACGCAACAGTATATTATTTAAAAGTTTATAATAGGTAGCAATATTGTGTTTAAAATTACATTGCTAAGCAACAGTTTTTTTTTGATGGCATTGCTAGGCAACAGTTTCCGGTTTAAAATGGCATTGCTAGGCAACACTTTCGTGTTTTATAACTCATTGCTAGGCAACAGTATTCTTTCTATTAAAATAAAATTTACAACAAAAGTTTTGACATTAGCATATCACCGATATTTTCAATGTATGTATTGATCATTGAAGGATTAAAAACTATTCCTTATAGATGACATTGCTAGGCAACAGTTTCGTATTTGGAGATGGCATTGCCAAGCTACAGTTTCTTATTCAAAATGTCATTGCTAAGCAACAGTCAGGTGTTTTAGAACTTCATTGCTAGGCAACAGTTTCCGGTTTAGACTGGCATGGCTAGGCAAAACATTCGTCATAGAAAAATTACATTGTTAGGCAGCCAAATTGTTTTTAAAAATTACATTGCTAGGAAGAAGTTTCGACTTTGAAAAATGCATTCAAAGGTAAAGGTTTCGTGTCAGAAATTGACATAGCTACGCAACAGTATCTTTTTAAAAGCTTTTAATAGGTAGCAATATTGTGTTTGAAAATGACATTGCTAAGCAACAGTTCTTTTTGAAGACATTGCTAGGCAACAGTTTCCGGTTTAAAATGGCTTTGCTAGGCAACACTTTCGTGTTTTAAAACTATCTGCTCGGCAACAGTATTCTCTCTATTAAAGTAAAATTTACAACCCATGTTTTGACATTAGCATATCACCGTTATTTTCATTGTATGTATTGATCATTGAGGGAT
>CAXKWD010000344.1:0-19600 GCA_964059195.1 Ectobius pallidus
GAGCTGAACAGCTGAGACCAGTATCACGCAGAGTAATAGTCGAGTCTCAAGTTAAGATTACTTCTGCGCATAGTAATAGTCGCCGAAGCTGCACTTGAGAGCCGTTTCAAGTAGAGAAATACTCGTTTCATGCAAGTCGAGCTGTGAGCTGACTCAGGTTGCGATTTCTTTCATTGTATTTGTTTAATTTACGAACTTCATACAAGAATTGGAGTAATCTGCTGGTAAGTATATACAGATTAATTTATAGCCTACGTGAAATATGTGGTATAAACCAATATTGTGTATCTATTTACTGGTAAACAGATATTGATAGCTATAGTTATGGATTGCTTTTACTAGTTTTTAATTGTTTTCACACTTTATTGCCTCTGTTTATATAAATAATAATGACCGGCAACCGTTTATCAAATCATCACGCTGTTTAATAATTTATGGCAGGCTTCAAACTGTGTTCACATAATCTTAAAACTGAGGGGAAAATGATACATTCCGACTCACCCGAGTCCCCCACCCCCTACTCTCAATCCGAAATAGCTTATTTTGTTGCAAGGGTCGTTTTTATAATTATGAAATATTATGTGGAGGTGCAAGGGTATTTTTTTTTATTGTGAAATATTAGGTAACATGGCAGGCGAGTGGAAAGGGGAACAGGGTGAGTCGCAAAGTATTAACTTGCAGGTTCCAGTTTTGCAATTCGTTAATATGATTGCAGGTTCTACCCCGAAAATGAATAGACCGGAGGTTATGCACCATGACTGGGAGGATATTGTCAATGTGTATGATGCGTATGACAGGGCGAATGAAGCTCAAGGAGGAAGGTTGCGAAAGCGATACGTCCGAGATGCCAGGGATCCATTTAACTGGTGGGCAGAGCAAGAGTTCAAACAGCGGTACCGGTTTTCCGAGGATGCTGTTGGAGAAAGCTAAGGGTTCTACTAGCATTATTTTACATGTCTAGTAACAGTGCATATTCAAATGTTCCGCTCAGTGCATTTCCCTCTCTCAGCGCATTGATATTATTGTAAGTCCGCCCTGTTCTTTGTGAATCCTCGTTTAGCGACAGGTGCATGCTTCGCATCAGCGTGACATCATAACGTCATGCCAAGAGTTAGTTAGTGTCGAGCCTCCACTCACGAGAGACGTGCTGGAGCTCAGTCTAGTATCCCGCCTAATTCAGACAATAGAACGGAGGTTTTCTATTAATTAGCGGATAATTACATAATACTTTATTTACAAGTATTATCGTGTGATATTAATTAATTTCTACTAGTTACAGTGGATTCAGTATAAAGCCTGCAGTTAAACGAACAAGTCGCGTTCTAACACTGCTCTGATTCTCTAGGAACAAAGGCCTGTTCGCGCCCTTTGTATTTCGCTAGAAATCGTAGGAATAAAACTTCCTTACAAGTTTTATTAATTTCAAGTAAATTACTTATACAGAATTTACATATTCTTCGTATTAAAAGTTCATTAGATTCACTTATTAGTTCTACGTAAATACATAGCGTGTGACGTCATCACTCACCAAGAAGCTATAACACGTGAGCAATCAAGTGCTAATAACTTTAAATACCTTCATTCTACAGTAAATTTTATTACCTTTAATTTGAGATACAATTCATTGGTAAATCACAAAATTTACTAAATTACCTCCAGTGGTGTAACACTGTTCGCGCCATTTTCCAATTCTTTGTTTCAACGTGTTTAGTTAGTTATTATTCAGTGTTCATATATTGTTTCTTCAATTGTTTACAAGTATTAATAAAGTGCAAAGTTTTAATGATATTTTAGATTGTTAAACCAATATGATTTCTGTGATCTCTGTACCCAGTGTCCTCGTGATATAGTCCACTCTTGCTCTAAATTGGTCCTCCGCTACTCAGAGAGTTTTCCCATGTATTGCACATACATTGTTTCACTTCATTCCGAACTTTTGTTCCTCTAAACCTAATCTACATTTTATCCTTGGACAGGACATGTTACGTCCAAACCTAACATTGTCCTCACGGTCCTGATACCAAACAGATGCTGTGATGCATTTTTTACTACCGTTGATTGTGCTTGATCTGCAGACACAATCAAGGCGTGGCCTGCCCATACCACCAGTTCGGCAGCTCTTGTTGTGTCTACGCTTTTATGCCACTGGATCCTTTCAGGTAGGCTTTAGTGCTTTATTGTGTTGTGTCATTTATGTAGCCTATTGTGACTGATCATTTTCCATATATTTTATTTCCACATGTCATATTAGGCCTACTTCTAAGCTAGTCAATTGCTTCATTATTACAGGCTGTGTGTGGCGACCTGGACAGCATCTCACAAAAGTCTGCGTCCAATGTTGTCCGGAGAGTCTCCCACCTGCTGGCATCTCTCCACGCGAGGTTCATAAAGTTTCCTGCAACTCAGGCCAGGAAAATTGAAAACAGCAACCGCTTTCAGGCTCTGGGAAGGGTTGGTCCTGTTAATGGCATTCCTGGGATTGGCGGAGCAATTGATTGTACGCATGTAAAAATTGTAAATACGCCCAGGATTGCCCATGCCGAAGTATACAGGAACCGCAAGGGCTTCTTTTCCTTGAATGTTCAGGTAACACAATTCATTGTAAACATTTTCTTGAATTAAGTGCTGCTTTACCCCCATCATTCTTACAGTGGTTTTTATATAGAATGAAATAAACCATGTCAAATTTTACAGGCGGTGGCAGGTCCAAAAATGGAATTCCTGGATATTGTGGCAAGGTGGGCAGGTAGCACACATGACAGCCGGATCTTCCAGGCATCTAGGCTGAATGTGAGATTTATGGAGGGCAACCTCACTGCTGCACTGCTGGGAGATGCCGGCTATCCATCTCTCCGCTATCTCTTTACGCCCCTCGCAAACCCCAACACTCCAGAGGAAGAGCACTACAACAGGGCCCACATAAAGATGAGGAATGTGGTTGAAAGGGCATTTGGGATATGGAAGAGGAGGTTTCCTTGCCTGAGGAGAGAACTGGGAAATGCTCTTCCGACAGTTTCCCACATCATTGTAGCCTGTGCAGTTCTCCATAATGTAGCCCTGCAACATAATGATGACATGCCAGACGACGATGATGAAGAGGAAGCTGCCGAAGTCCCAGTTGCTCCAGTTGTTGCCCAGCCTGGAGAAGGATTTGCGGTCAGACAGGCATTGATTAATGCACATTTTGCATTGTAAGAAGTGCCGAACTACAGTAACTTATGAGCCAAAATATACAGTACTAGAGGATTGGTTGATTTTCATGTAATTAGTTGCTTTTTTGTGCTTATTTGCTTGCTTGGCTGGGGTTTAGTTTCCTTCATTATGCATTCTGCACACTTTCGCCCTGTAGTATTATTGATATTACATGTATTTTTTGATCTTACGTGTTCTATATCCTTAAGCCCCGCTCAACACAGGATCTACAGGACGAGATATCCACATCTACATCTACTACTACTACATACCATTTCTAATTCTAGGCAATTGGCGGTTAGGTTTTGAATAGTGATATAAGGTAAGTATCAAAGGTTTGTGGCAGTTAGGTTATGAACAGTGATATTAGTACAATAAAACAAAATGAAGCAATTTGTATACAGTAGAGCATGTCAATAAGTTAAAATCAATCAGAAATAAAAACACTTGTTGCTCCACTTACATAATATTAGGCAGGACCGGTTTCAAGGAAGATCAGCTTCCTTATCTTCAGCTGGATGTCGACTGGTGTGGTGCTGGGAGATCCAAGTCTGTAGTTGGCGCTGTGCTGCCATCTGTCTTCCCCAGGATCAAACTAAAAATCTCGTCGGCCAATGGTATATCAAAATTCATTGCCCTGTCTTTATTTTTTAAAATGAAAATCTTCTCCCATGTCATTAATTCTAAAGGTCTTTTAACATGTTTTAACAATTTTATGTTGTTATTATGCTTCAATATGGAATTCATCGATAAGATGATTTCTAAACATAGAAAAAGAAAAATGATCAGAGACAATTGCACCTTAGCAAACAATGATAATGAGAAGCCGATATATAGGAAATTCACCTTCCACCCGAAAGTATTTTACAGGTTTGAGAAAGTATTCAAGGACGTGAATATAAAACTGGCTCCACAAAATAAATTCAACCTTAGGAACCTACTTAACCACCCATTAAGAAATAGTGTTCCCAAACTCAAATTATCAGGCATTTACCAAGTTGACTGTAAAGATTGCCACAGTATATATATCGGACAAACCAGAAGAAACCTTGAAGCTAGAATGAAAGAACATTTGAACAACGTCAGATGGATGCACACGGAAAAATCGGCCATAGCTTTTCATGCATATACATGTGACCATCACATTAATAACAACATAAAATTGTTAAAACATGTTAAAAGACCTTTAGAATTAATGACATGGGAGAAGATTTTCATTTTAAAAAATAAAGACAGGGCAATGAATTTTGATATACCATTGGCCGACGAGATTTTTAGTTTGATCCTGGGGAAGACAGATGGCAGCACAGCGCCAACTACAGACTTGGATCTCCCAGCACCACACCAGTCGACATCCAGCTGAAGATAAGGAAGCTGATCTTCCTTGAAACCGGTCCTGCCTAATATTATGTAAGTGGAGCAACAAGTGTTTTTATTTCTGATTGATTTTAACTTAGTGATATTAGTGTTGATCGCCATCAAGTTTGGTTTAAAATGAATACAATAACCTAAAGATCGTAAATGTTTTCCTGCAATTTTTTTCATAGTGGGTAATCATAGAAACCACTTCTTTTGCTGTTTTAGTTTGCTTATAAATTGCTACGAACAATGCTGATGCAACAATACGCTGATGAAAGGACATGCACATGAGAGCTGCATGAAATCCTATACTGTATATTTTGGCTTATACTGTAATTTCTGTGTCTGATGACTTCCAAATACTATACACCATCCAGCTAAAGAATGAAGTTGATTTAAACAAAACAGTATGATTACAGAATCTATTATCTTTAAATTCCCATTTAAAGTTTTACATCTTCCATCTTCACTGCATACTAAAATAATCATGTGTTAAATACAGAAAACGGAATGTTCATCTAACCACTTTTAATTATGGTTTTCATGCCAGTATAACTATGACATAACATGGTGACTGTATTGCTAACAGGTAGGCCTATATCATGAAAGGTTGAGTCAGGCTGAAAAATTCAATGCCAAAGCCAAATTTGAACCAGGATCTAAAGCTCTCCGTGCCACTGCTCTACCCTAGAGGTACCTTGGCAACATGCCGGTACAACATTAATTCTTCAATGGACTCACATATCCTGGCATACCACCAGGCGTTCTCAATATGAGACTAACCCAGTGGCGACTTACAACCATAAGCACTTTTAAAAGCGCAGGTTTCATAGTAATCCACTAACTTAGTAGGTCACAGTAGAATGATAGTTCTTTCACACTGTCCATGTGTAAACTAAGATGAAAGAATTATATAATGTTTGATTGTCAAACTAATCATTTTCCCAGCTATGGTGGACTGAATATTTTGTGGTGCAATCATTAACATAAGAAGAGAATTTAGAAGGGAAGGGAAATGTTAATACAGTCCACACATTACAATATGATAATAACTAAAATCAAATATTAATTATTACAGGAAGTTTGTAACAGTGAAGTTTTTCTAATATAGTAATATAAGAATTGAGTCAATTTTTGTGACACTTACTTCACTTGAGTCCTCTATTTGGAGACTAGTTTCATGGGAGGAATAACTTCCCGAAACTAGTCTCCAAATAGAGGACTCAAGTGAAGTAAGTGTCACAAAAATTGACTCAATTCTTATATTACTATATAACTAAAATCAACTTTATCATGCATTTCATTCTTTAGGTGGATGGTGTATAAACAGTGGCAGGGAAATAACTTTATGTTGATATCTAGAGTAGAATTTATTAAGTTTGGTATAAGCTCAAACCAATGGTCAGTTTTTTCAACAATCATTATATCAGATAGGTTTGCCATTAAAAGTGGCTTGAAGCAAGGAGATACAATATCACCTTTACTCTGAAAGTTCAGGAAAACAAGGTAGGCTTAGCGGCCTGTCACACTGAGCTTTGATCGATAAAGACCAACCGACTGCCATCAAGCGCTCTCGGCTGAATTTCTGTTCCTTGTACACTGCACCGAGCGTCATATATCAACGGAAATATTATAGGTTATGTACCTATATGATTTTACTTGGTCTACTCATCACTGTATATTAGAGGTAAAGTATATTACCTTATTAGGAATACGAATGCCTATTTCCTGCACATTATCATACTACATGTGTTGGGATGTAAGGTTTAATATTATGCCTACTATCTCAGGCTACATCTGTTTACTTCAAGCTTCCATCAGTTGGCCAAGCGAAGAGGTTTGTTGTTGCAGTTCGATCGCGCCCACCGCTAGGTGCTACAACTCGATCTATTTTTGTATTTTTAAAATTAAATTACATAAGAAGATATCGTTTTAAATGCCTTAAATGATTCGTGCAATTCTATTTCATTCAAATATAAGTCTAAAACGACATTATTGTGTAAGTTAAATCTTCCAGCATCAATTCTGAAATTCAGGTGGGTACGAAGTTTGCCATCGACTGGCGATTGAAAAACGGACAGGTTTGATTTCACAGACCAGATGATCTCTCAGCCTCGTTGTTGATCGCTGGCGATCGATGCTATGTGATTGGTACCACTGCTGTCTATAGGTTCCTTATACCTGTCGGTCGGTCGCTGTCCCTCGATCGATCCAGTGTGACAGAACCCTTAGAATTAGATGAACCCTACAGCTGTTGAAATTAGAGAGACTATTTCCACCTATGACAAACATATCTGTCTAATTTGGGTTTGCGGTCATGTTGGTAATCAAGGTAATGAGAGAGCTGATGAGCTGGCCAAACTTGCTTCATCTTCCAAAATGTAATTTGAACATGTCAAGTGTCCCATCTGTTATGTGAAAAAAGAGCTGAAAGTTGATCTGCTAATTAAATGGTCCTCGCTTTGGGCTAATAGCATCAAAGGTGCTGTTACAAGAGTGATGTACTTTCGTACAGTTCATGACAGGCAGCTGATGAAATATTTCGAACCATCATTCGTTTGAACTCAATTTATGACGGGACATGGTCAATTTAAATCTTACTTTCAAAGATTTCACATACCCTCTATTGATGGATATTTTTGTCCATGTGGACATGATGAACAAACTGTCGAACATCTTGTTTTAAGACTGCCCATTTCGTGGTTACAAGCGCCACATGCTAAAGAAGCATTTAACTAAGTGTAATAAGGTTTTGGGTTATCCAGTGATTGACTTTTTAAAAAACAATGCTGTTTCACAGAATTTAAAAAAATTGTCAACAAAGTTTTTAAAACGCTGTGATCAATTCTCACAACAATTTCTATGAACCTTTTTTTTTTTAATGTAACTTTGTAATGTTTTGTGATTATGTTCCCTTTTGTTTGTTTACTGCCACATTTTAAAATTTTCTGCATGTCATAATTATATTCTAAAACTATAGCCCTAGCATACCTAGGTAAAAATTTACTTGGAGATTTAATAAATAAATAAAATTACAATTACTTTTTCAACAAGTAAACAGTAAAATTACACAACAAAATGGCAGTACGATAAAAATTCCATTTTGTTTGCCATGGCAATTCATGCAGCAAAATCAATAAAGTGGCATTTACAATAGTAATAATCCCACAACACACAGCGTGATTTTGCAGTATTGCTTTGAGTTGCTGAATTTGTTCACAGCAGATAATATAATATGGAACACATAACCTTGTATAATGTAAGAAAGGGCTATAAATAAATTTTATAGGAAGGTAACAGTAAACGAATGAAAACCATACAGAAATATAATTAAATCTCCCAGTATAAATTGCTCTGGCTGTGGTCACCACTGAAAAAACAAAATACATTTGACTTCCACTCATCTCATCTCATGACGTTTTCCTATAGAAAAGCTGACTTATTAGTAAAAATCCTTCAGTTTCACTGCAGAAACTAAAGTGTAAAAAAGAACAGCCAAGACAGTCCATGCAACAAAACCTGTAAAGCAAGATCTGACTTCGCTTGACCACTGCTTCAGCGACTGTAAGGCAATGCTGCAGCAACTGTAAAGAGTGTTATGTTCTCTTTAAAAAGAACACAAAGTTCACAGTGTCCCAAGGTAAATTAATAAATACATCTTAAGGGGTTTATTAATGAATTTATTCCACTTTGTGCCATACAAAATAACAAAAAAATCTTGCATTCACAGGTCAAATGTGGTCTGATTAACATTAAAGAAAATAATAATAATAATTAACAATAACACTACCATATGAATACATAATGAGATAAATGTAAAGTGATAATGTAATAATTGAAGCATGGACCTACTGCACCAGTCCTCTAAAAATAACTCTGAGATTATACGGCTCACGGTATATGAAGGAAAATTGGGTGTAGCTTTAACTGGACCTGCCTCTGTGAGTAACAAATGACAGCGAGGCAACGTTTCCCAGTTCAGATAACTCTGCGCCTGAACGTTGTGAAATTTCATTTGCACGGCAATAAACTACACAAACCAACATTTTCAAGTGCAGCCATTTCATAATTACGGGTGGGACATTCTGGCAAATTATATAAACTATTTTTGTTTATTACATATCATAAATAATAAACTAGAATTGATTCTTCACATTCTGTAAAATTTACAATGCCTTCTTCTCCACACTATATGCAAAGCATTATTTTAAATTTGTTTTTCAAAATCTATTACGGGTGGGACATAATTTGGACACTGATTTTAATGATGCAAAACAAAAGTTCATTAGCTGTTCTGCTATTAATGTTAGGATCTTACTGCTGTTATTAATGAAGGTATGAGGGATTAAATACAAATTATAAGCTGTTTCCAGATTGTCAGCACATCTATTTAACTCATCAATAACAATTTAACAAAACTATCACCATGACAGATGGGACAAAAAGTCATTTGTTTGTATAGTAATTAACCACATATACTTTTTGAAGTTAATCTTATACCAAACTGTGCCTTAAGATGTATATTTTCTCAAATGAGAATGGACATGGCTGATTACTCTTGACTACTTGGTATTAAGTTAAAGAACATTAAAATCATGCTAAAATGAAAAAAAAATAACTCAACGCAATAAATAAGTATTTACAGATTTTACACATGAAACTACTTCAGATACACCTAAGTCCTTAATATTCAGAGAATTTGAGGTTTTAAACTTATTTTTGACCACCCAATTACAATAATTTTATAACTTCTCGCTTTGAGGGAATAATTCCCATATTTTATGAAATGGCTGAGTGTACCATAAGAAAGAAGAAATGTTTTTAAACCCAGATGTGCAATAACCATACTTTTATGACAAGTGGTTGTCGAGTTATGAGGTTTTGAATGGCAAGTAACAATGTTGATCAATCATGCACTTCCCGGGAGTAGCCGCAGGAAATCTACACTCTTTCTTCCTGCTGGCAAGTGTTGGAGTAGTGCATAAAGTCAGCCGGGATTGGCGCACACGGTTTTTCTTCGTATAGTGTGAGCCATATAATGTACTAAAATGTCACTTGTAGTCTCAACAGCTCAACTCGTTTCAATTTAAGGGTGAAGGGATATGTGGGATTTTTTTATGTGACATACATTTTTAACTAGGCTAGATTAATATTTATAAGTAGATTGATATCTTAATTAATCACTGACATAACATAATGTATTGTTTAATTTTACTTTTAGTTTTAAGATATTTGATGAAGTCAATTGTATACATATAATACTTAATGAAGACTAATAAATGTTGAATGTACACTTCCCTCACTGTATATACACACCTACTAGCTCATGTTACACTAGGATTATGTATTCACGACTTCGTTGGTTGTTTTACTTAAACATCTGTATAACCCTATTATGTTTATACTTTGAAATCAGAATAAATAAAACGTGTGGAATAAGAAAAGACTTTTTATTATTAATGAAACTAAAGAGTAACAAAGAACTGATGGAAATAAACTGGTGCAATTCCATGATGTCTTAAAATGTGATTATTGATTTGATTATGAGTTGTACTGGCATGTGACATCACCACTACCTCTGAACTTACATCGTACCTGAGTTGCAGTGATCAATGTCTTTATTACCAATGTAAAATTTGTTAATCGGTCAGCATTTGCTCTAGACAAGGTAAAACCCAACACGGGTTGATGATAGATTACAAATAGCTTATAGAACACTTTTGTCAGAAGATCTTGTTTTCAGAATGTGTAAAACGGCTTCTTTAATTGCAAAAAGTTAATTTGAAAATATAGTCGGGTGGTAGGCCTTATGAGACATCTGTTAAATTGGAATGGGATAATAACATAAGCAATGTCCTTTCATCAGCAATTTATAGAGTATTGTTTCACAGCCCTTCAGGGATGTAGCGCCACGTAGTTTAAATATAACTCTAAGTCCGAATTTTCTCAAGATTTCTTCACTCGTGAATTTATCGATAAAATTCGGGTTTCACTTTATTAAAATCCTATGCCAGACAGCATTATCAGGTAGCTCAACTATAACTGTAATACCTTACGATATAGGTGCACAGCTTACACAGAGAAACACAAGATCAGGTGATTACAAACATAATATTTCCTGTGTGGTTACGATAAGTGGCAAGGAAATACACATAAGACATAAATCCATAAATTTTTAGCTGTACCGTAATTGTGCAACATTCAACTGACGTAATTCCATATAAACCACAACAATCTCCATTACGGGAACAGTCCATGTTAATCCATAATACCCAAAATATAGGATTGTAATTAGGGATGGGCCGATACCAGATTTTCTCGATACTCGATACCGATACATGATTTTTTCCTCGATACTCGATACCTTCAACATTTCCAGTTTCAATAAATAGGTACATTAAAAATTAAAATTTGAAAGAACTCCGTAATACCAATTAAATTAATTAAGTCTGCATATTTAATAAGACAAAATTTAATATCATCAGTAGCCTATAATTGTTTTTAAACTTTACATTAAAACTAAAATTAGTTTGTTAAACATTCCACTTACAAGTTTTTGTTAAAAAATACTAGCATTCTCACTTAATTGCAGAATTACAAAAGTATCGAAAAAGTATCGAGCTAGTTTTCTGAAGTATTGTTCGATGCCGATACCATGCAAGTATCGAGAGTATCGAGGTATCGAAAGTATCGAGGACCCATCCCTAATTGTAATGTAATCTTAAAGTGGATACCCTAACACAGTGGAATCCATGAAAATGAATCTACAGATTAGGCAGCGAAGGAAGCAACAAAGCATCCCTTAAGTGACAAAACAATAGCTATCTCAAATACAGAATGTACATCTACTTAACAGAAGCTGTAGCAGCAGTGGAGGATTAACTGGCAAAGAAAATCAACAAACTCCATGAAATAACTCAACATTGTACTATAAGCAGTACCCAATTGAAAATCTATCCAGAAAAAATAAAATCTTGATATCTAGGCTCAGAATAGGTCACTGTAAGGAGACTCATAAGCTTTCTCCTAAAAAAAAAGAACCCCCTATATGCAACCTTCGTAACATGATATTAACAGTTAAACATATAATTCTGGAATGTCCCCAGTACCACCAATGGCGACAGATGAACAGAATCCCAAATGATCTGCACACGGCACTGAACTCACAATCATTATGCCATCAAATATTACAGTTTTTAAAAGAGTCACGGCTTGTAAGTAAAATTTAAATGTGATCTATTTCAACGTTTCCTCTCTTGTGTAAACCAATGTCACATAATTATTTTTGAACAATTAAGTTGCAATATGACCACCTCAAGCAACTGGGTCATTCTCCAGAAAAGGGCAGATTTCAATGTTAGAATTTTTTTTTAAATAATTTTTTATTTTGGACCATGTAATTTTTTTAATGTAATATTTCTTTCTGCAGAGTACTACTGAGGTACTTGCCCTACTTACCGAGTGGTATTTTGCATTAAATTAACAAGTTTAGAAAATGCCACATTCATGGAGGTGAGAAAATAGTAAGAAATAGTAATTATATAGAAGTTATGTGAACTGCCAAAAGTTGGAGTCCAAGGAAAATAGAAAGACTACAGTGCCATATCTGTGGAAATAAATGAACTTTTATATTGCTTCACGGAGGTGAGGTCTCACTTTGGGACAGGCATGTTTAGTGCAAAAAATCGTCTTTACAAAATGATATATTTTCTTTTCAGTTATTAATGACTCATTTTTTGAGCTGTTTGTTCTTGTTATAACACTAAAATGGAATAAAAATTAAAGCCTGTTGAATTATGAAAGAATGAAAATGACAATTCAGGCATTGGGACATGACACGGAGGTGAGATCTCACAAACTGTGTCCTAAAATGCAGAAAACTGTAACTTTTGTTTAAAAAGTGGAATATGGGATCAAATACACCTTATTTCAATCTAACTTATCATAATAATTCATAATCCATAACTACTTATTTTACACCAGAAAATCAACTGCGACATGAATCTGCCCTTTTCTGGAGAATAACCCAACTGTAAACACCTTACAATTAAAAAAAAACATATATATACAAAAATATGGGATTCTTAGACACACTGCATGCATGTCTTTCTTTCATATGCATGAAAAACAGCCGTGGTAAATGTGATAAAAGCTTAATATATAATGACGGAAATATTATTTTTTATTTTTTTAAACGTGAACTGCAAGACTGCCTAGAGAATGAATGGGTCACAATTTGAATCATTTATGGTGGTGATACTGTTAAGCAGACTGCATGCAGTGTGCCAAAGTACAGTGTGTTTCACATACAAGTTGGCCAATCATGGGGGTTTCTGTGTCTCGGCGGCCACAGCTCTAACTCCTGAGCAATCGGGTGAAATATCTACGCAAATAATGATTCAGGTTCTCATAATTTTAATTTTAATTACAATGAATATAACCACATACCTCATCACAAGATATGTTGGAAATGTCGTCCTCTTGCATCCACACAACACTGGCACCTTTTTAGTAAATTTTCTTTCATTTTTTTTCAGCTTCCGAGATAGAGTTAATTTATCTTGTGATACTATTTTCAAGTTCTTCTAACGTAGGGGGAATTGACCTATACACTTCATATTTCAAGTTCCCCTATAAATAATAGTCACATATTGCTTGTTAGAAGAATTTAGACCATATCACAAGATAAATTAACTCTATCTCGGAAGCTGAACTTACGAGCGTGAAATAAAATTTCCTAAAATGGTGCCAGTGTTGTGTGGATGCGAGAGGACATCTCCAACATCTCTTGTGATGATGTACGTGGTTATTTTCATTGTAATTTAAATTTAAATTGTGAGAACCTGAATCATTGTGTAGATATTTGCGCAAAACGGTAGAATTGGGCGCGCCCGAGTTTTCCTTCCACTGAATAATAAAAGACCCTTGCACCAAACATAATTTGTCACAACTATAAACAACAAAATAATATTTCATAATACAAAAAAAATACCCTTGCACCAAAAATCATATTTCACAATTATAGGACTGGGATGAAAACTCGGGTGCGCCTGATTCTACCGTTTTCCCGATATTTCACCCGATCGCTCAGGAGTTAGAGCTGTGGCCACAGCGATGCAGAAACCTGCACGATTGGCCAACTCATATGTGTAACTCACTGTTGATCCCTTACAGTAAACTAAAAGAAAGAAAAAAAAAAGTTAATTATTGCCCTTTTCCCTGGCGATCTGGAGGTCCAACAACTCTTCGCGCTTCTTGAAGAGTCGCATTTCCGCTTCATGCTTTTCTTTCTCATGTTTGATTTTGAGACTGTAGTGCTCCAGATCTTGCCTTTGTAAGGCCTGCTCCCTGTTCACACGGGCGTTGCACTCCCTCTCCATGAGAACGTCCCTCATGGAAGAGGTTTGAGTCTTCCTCCTTGGTGTGGAGGTGGAGGATACTTTTGATGGAGCAACTGCAAATGGAACAAATTGTTATAATTTCATTGTTATTCAGTGAGAGAACTTAAAACTTCAAAATGATATTATGTTACCTTTCTCTGTTGCAGCCACCTCCAAAGTTTCTTCAGTTCCTTTTACTTCATGATCTATAACAATAGATATCCATAACTTTACTAACATTCAAGATATCATATGTAAGGCTGAAATATGCATATGCAACTATTTGGTCTTCATGAGGAATAATCAAAGGTGTGCAAGAAATGTTTTTTTCCATGAAAGCCACATATTAAAAAAATCTTACTGGTTTGCTTAAATTTCAGCTCACCAGAACTTCCCATTTTTATCTGAATGTTATTCTAAAAGTAAAAAATCCCTTTAGGCAGGCCTACAGGCGGAGGTAGATTTCGAAGTGCTTTTGGTTTAATTTATTGTCGCTGCATAGCACTCTTTTTCTTTAGCCTTGGCATGGTAAACCTGCAGTAAAGAGGAAGAGCCTACAATCATTTGTTTTGACAACAAGAATAGGATATAATATTCTGGGAGGCCGTGCACAAGATCAGCAATGAATAAAATTAGCAAAGCCGCTAAACAAGACAAAATTATGATATTATAATAATTCTTTTAAGTGTTATTATTTTCAAACATTAAAATCTCGCGTCATATGAGAGCTATCAAGAAACTATTTATTGATTTGTAGAGTACTCATCAAGAGCTTTTCAACGATACCCCACAAGACGTGGTTTCAAAAGTTTCTAATTTTCATCCCCCACCCCCACCCCACCCCCACCCTCACTCGAACCCCCGAATTGTTGGTGTCACTGTGAACTCCATAGGGAGTACTCTAATTTATTCAAACAAAGTTTCCCTCTATACTTCATAGGGGCCGAGATATAAATGTTTTAAAATTTCAACCCCCTCCCCCGACCACCCCCTTGGGCCAATTTTGCCCATTAACGAACTTGTCCGAACTATTGGGCCTAGAAATAACGTAATAAAATTTGGTTCAAATATCTTCAAAATTACGGCCGCTATCGTGTAAAGATATATATATATAAATATATATATATATATATATATATAAATATATATATATATATAAATATCACAAAATTTTTTTTTGAACGGGCGGTGGTTTCGTACTTAGGGGAGCATGAAACGTAAAGATATGAAAGAATTTTTCGAAAATCATAAAGTGGTATCCATTGCAATAGGTAGATTTTTCTTCGAAAATCTACCTAAAAATAAAGCATTTCCCTACATATATGTATAATATCCAATTGAACCTATATTTCCCTATTCAACCAACATCACTACATATTTGAAGTGATACATTACCTTTTTCTGGCACAACTGCCTCAGCAGTCCCCTGTGATGATTCACCTGTAACAATGATATATCCACAACTTTACCAACTACATGAGAAATAAAAGATGCTTAAAATATATTTGTATTTCAACAAACCAACCATGTTATTCTGCTCATTATGAGATTGCTATTATAAAGCTACAGTAATATGAATACGTTACCTAATTCAGGACTCATCCAATGGGAGCCAGGAGAAAAATCTTCCCACGTTCTTGAATTGTTTTCATCTGAAACAATGTTCCCATGTTTAGAAACAAAGCAAAAATCTGTGACATTCATAATACAACATGTAGGCCTACACAAGATAAAAGAAGCATGCAATAAATTTTGGTAGTAATAATGAAGTTAATTTTATGTCATACATTTGAGTGGAGGATGTATGATTAAATATTGTCTATTCAGAATCTGAGTAATAATAATAATAATAATGCTTGCACATTTTCTGAAGGTACCAGTTAGCCCTAAATTTACATACTCGTACGTAGGCCTACTTTTACATATTATATTAGGCCTACTTCAACTTGGAAAACTATTAACTACTTTTTGATAGGCCTGAGTCCTGACTTACTACAGAATAATTTTACATTCAACTTATTTTATAACAAATGCCTTTAATTTTGTATGTACACATCTTACCCATCACAATGACGCCAGTGTCGCTGTCAATCACGCCTTCAACCTCTACCATTAGGTGAGGCGTCAGTGTCATAATTTCTGCGTCGATTTTGGCATCAGCAGGGGGGGGCCACCACCAGTTGCCATCCTCTCTTGCCTTTCTTTGACTATGGCATTCCTCTGTCTGCATTTCATGTTCAGCCACAGTCTCTGTAATTGTTTGCTTGTAGCCTAGAAACAGAAGGCGTTTACACTTTACCTCAAATAGGAGCAATGTTACTGATTAGCCTACAAAGTAAATATTTACTGACATGCCAGAATTTTTAATAGCATGATAGTTAAGGCAATGTAACCTCTAATGTACATCTTATGCTATCCTAACCTAACTAAAGAAAACAACAGATAGGCCCTAACCATATCATGTCGCAAGAAGTATACATTGAAAACTTGGGGGGAAAATATTACATGTATCCCTCTCATGCAGTATGCCCAGAAATTATCACAAAGGCGGAACGATTTAGGCATGCTTACCTGCTCGTTAATGGACGGCGAGCGGTTGAATTGGGCTGCCACCTTCTCCCAAGCTTCTTTCTTTTTAGCCACACTGGAGCCATCAGTTTTTTTATTTTCAAGCACATGTGTGAATTGTGCCATTATTGCTTTGAGAAGCGACTTCTCAAGCTCAGTAAAATTTTTCTTCTTGTGGTCCATTTTGTCGCACGACGCAAGAAGAAAAGTTAAGGCAATGCACAGAATACAAGCTCTAATGTACAAAAAGTAAACAAAAGCACGTGCGTATTGTAGAGCCATCTGTCGGTATTGGTTGTAAAGCACGCTTACCGCCGCCTATTCTCGACCTCTCGTCATGCTTGCTCAAGGTTTATAGAAAAACAGCGCATCAGATCGTGTATCATCTGAGTACCGGATCTCGTATCGCGTCAGTAAATTATCAGCTGAGAAGGGCTTGAAACGGGACTATTACTCTGTCCTATCTCAAGATGAGAATGCGTACTTGAGAGCTACTTATGTGATACGCTCTTGAGATGAGATCTGAGTACTGTCTATTACTGTGGCCCTTAGGGCCATAGTAATAGTCCTGTTTCACCTGAGAAACTCACGTAAAATCAGACTTGAGACGCCGTGCAGAGAAATAAACGCATCTTGAGTACTGCCGGAAGCCTCTCGCTTCAGAACGTATCACGTGAGAGCTGATCAGCTGAGATCAGTATCACGCAGAGTAATAGTCGAGTCTCAGGTCGAGATTCCCAGCGTGCATAGTAATAGTCGCTGAAACTAGACTTGAGAGCCGTTTGAAGTAGGGGAAATCTCGTTTCACGCAAGTGCAGTCTGGGGACGACTCAAGATCGCGTTCTATTGACAGCATATTTAGCTTATCACCCTTATTGTACACAATATACAATCCTAATCTACAGTGGGGGGCAGTCATTAGATGCATTGGTCGATAAGGATTCAGAAAATAATAAACACCAGAAACATACAACAAAGAAATCCTCTTAATTGAGGCAAATTCTGCGCTTCAGCCGTAGGCAGCGTCCTAACAGTAACCTTTGTGTCCAGGTAATAGGTTCAAGCGCAGCGACTTGGTATGTAGAAAGTTTAGCTCTGTGGTATCGTGCCGGCTTTGTGTTCCAAAGGTCCTGAGTTCAAACACTCACCGGCAAGATTTTTTTTTTCTTGGGTATCATTTTCGAAATCTGCATCCCTTAACAATTTAAGAAAAATTAAGCAAAACAGGTGAATACAATTTAAGTTATATGTGGGTTTACTCCTGTTTTAGCTAATTTTTTAAATAAGATTACTTGGAATTATAGCTTCCTTGCTTAAAATACAATCCGTTTCACCAGCAGACATGAACCTAATTCTATCAAACTCTGACACAAGTTTATGTGCACTAGTCGTATTAAATAATACGACTAGTGCACATATTTTACATCAATAAAATAAAATTGTTTGTATAGAGTCAGTGGGTCAGTTTTTTTGTTTGTTTCGTTTTATTTGCATTACATACTGACAAAATAGGATAATTTAGAGAGTAAAGCCATTCTAAAAAAGGAATGATTCAATGTGAAAAGCTAATGTTTAAGGAAAAAATAAGTTAGAACTGTTAAATAAATATGTTAGGCCTATGTTTTCAAAGTTAGAAATGGCTAAGTTAAACCGCTTATTTACCAACTACTGCAGATGTAAATATCAGCAACTGTCGAACTGTTTATTTTTATTATTAATGTTTGTCATTCTCGTTTGTTGAATACACAAAAATAATTAGCTAAAATATAAACAACGCCACCTTATAACCCCGTTAAAACAGAATAATTTAAATACAACCTAAGACATAGGCGTAGCGAGGGGGGGGGGGTTTGGGGGTTTGAACCCCCCCCCTCCCTCATTGATTAAAAAAAGGAAAATTGTATAATTTTTTTAAGTCTGCCCATAAATTGCTTAATACAAGTATAAAGCGTGGGAAGCTTAAAACTCGTTATTTTGCGTCTTAATTTTTAAAAATTTCCGGGGAAGGACCCCCGGAAGCTTAAAACTTGTTGTTTTGCATCTTAATTTTTAAAATTTTCCGTGGGAGAACCCCCGGAAGCTTAAAACTCGTTATTTTGCGTCTTAATTTTTAAAAATTTCCGGGGAAGGACCCCCGGAAGCTTAAAACTTGTTATTTTGCATCTTAATTTTTAAAATTTTCCGTGGGAGAAACCCCGGAAGCTTAAAACTCGTTATTTTCCATCTTAATTTTTAAAATTTTCCGGGGGAGGGCCCCCGGACCCCCCTCTCCTTCCATACTCGCCAGACCCCGCGGATGTTATAACCCCCCCCATATGGTCGGCCTGGTTACGCCTATGACCTAAGAAGTCTAAGCCTAAGAAATAGTAATTAGATTAGTTATTAAAATTAATTGTATCTTTTATTAGGTTTTATATGTAAAAAACACATTATTGTTAACAAAGTGTAATTTAAACCAAATTCTCTTATTGTTTATATTATTTGGTTTAAATAAACGGCAAGTTTGTACTTTGCGACTCACCCTGCTCTCCTTTCTACTCGCCTGCGATGTCACCTAATATTTCACAATAAAAAGAAATATCCTTGCACCTCCACATAATATTTCATAATTATAAAAACGACCCTTCCAACAAAATAGGCTATTTCGGATTGAGAGTAGGGGTGGGGAACTCGGGTGAGTCGCAATGTACCATTTCCCAAATAAACAAATATTTTATAATTATATTACAGTTCACAACCATGTTTATTTATGTTTCTTGTAATATTATTATACTCAAGTGCCTTAATTAATTATATTATTATATTTAAGTATATTTCCGTTCCTAAATTCCTTAATATTTCAGTCCCGACCATAGTATAGGCCTAAATATAATTGTCCAAATTCATAATAATTTAAAATTGGAATCACAATATATGGCAATATTTGCGAAAAATCTTAACATGTATTCCATTTAATCTCTTTTTATATCTTCCATTTCACTAGTTTCTATGTACAAAGATACAAAAGGAAAGACCTTATTGCAAACGAATGTTGCGAAATTGCAGACGACAGACCAACCAAACAAGCCTAGGGGGCGGTTATTGTAGCACCATCTGTTGGC